>VDFB02165005.1:0-24827 GCA_007258455.2 Sequoia sempervirens | reverse complement strand
GTATCCTTGCCTCCCTCGATAAGCATGGCTTCCCGTTTATTCATGAAATAAGTCAACCTCTGATGATTCCTTTCCAGTCGCATAGCAAGACGAACAGAACCAGCTCTTACTAGGAATATCATCTAATAGGGAAAAGAAGCAATATATATATAATATGCTGCCTCACAGGCATCACTCATCAGCATACAATAGTACTGATCTCAACACCACAAACCTTGCAAAGACTTTCCTCAACTGGCTCCGCACCGTGCATATATTGCCTCCAGAGCATTTTGAATTACCGTTCCTTATGTTGCAGGCTGGGGAAAGATGCTAGTAACGGTTATGGAATTCGGCTTTATACCAGTCAATCGAATTTGCTTGGCGAGTTTATAATCTGCGATCCTAGCATTACTTGAGATTACATTTCTATGAGGCACCGATGTCAAACAGCTCACATGCCATGTCTATGCTTGCTCATCGCGCATACAAGACTGGCAAAGCATTTCAATTTCTAAAACTCTTAAACAAATCCATTTTGTGGGTCACCTGCAGTTGTCGCGGTACACTTCAATGGGCGCGGGCCAAGGAGACTGACATAGATTGTGGAACTTGCTTTAAACCTGTGAATTGTATTTTATTGCTTCTTTTCTATTACCGGCTACGGCGCCAGTGAATCCACCATGCGTTGATCATAAGTCAGGGCTTAAATTTGACGGTCGACCTTGCCTGTCAACACATTTTTTGATGACGGTTATTTATTCAAAGGTGCCCTTAAAACATTAAGATATACCTTAGTGTAAGTAAAATTATATATAAATCAAATATATATATCATTATAATTCTATATAAATTTTGACAGTCTATCCAAAATCTCTCCTTTCATCTGATACAATCTTCTTAAAATTTTGATTGTATTTTACGGCAAAAATCTCTAAATACGGTCATACGGCCACCAAATTTAAGCCCATAACTGACGAGACAACTCACATGCCTTGTTTCACATTCTATATCTGCATGCATGTCTACAGGGCCGTTTCCAGCTGCAAAATCTGAAAAGAATCCGCTAAATCAAGCATTTTCCATTTTATCATGAAGGTGTCGGCGGGAAAATGTGACGTGGCCGCTGTCAAAGTTTCAAGCTTTCTCAATAAAGCGAGTCTTCTAATTTCAATTTTCAACAACATTCCCATTTCGGTCACTTCTGTAATAGCTGACTTACGGTTGTTGCACCCTGATCACTATCGGCCGATGGAAGAATGACTTTAGAGCTATCGGGCCTATCGGGCAAATGGAGAGTCGGGAGTTGGGAAGTTCTAAAAACTCCCGATTCCACGATCTAGTGACTTGTTCTTTATAAAATTTCATTGTAACTATCAAAACCGCGTGGGACCGAACGACGTTTTCTTTTTTTATTTTTATAACATGTATCGCTCCTTTAAGAGTTTCTATAACCCATAGAAAAGCCAAAAATGGCTTGGGACGATACATCGGCCCCAACAGGAGTTATGGAGCTATACCCAAAGCCGATAGCCAATGCCGCGATTCCTGAATCTTTGATTCAAGAAGTGCTTTGATGTAATCCTCTCCACTTTGATATAGGATCCTTGTATGGGCCGCACCGAGGGTCTTTAAATCCTGTGTTCATTTTGTATAAATGACTTGAAGTTAGTCAAAATCAATCTGCTCATATAAATTTTAAGGCTGAATTGAAACCCGCTGATCCATAAAATGGCAATACTTTGATGAGAATACTTATGAGCAACACCAATAGAAACTTCGAGGGGTAATCAATCTTTCTACTTCTATGACCACATACGATTCCTGCATTCGGGAAATAGTAGCCCCCTTGCTTTGTAAATGCATATTTTGCTTCATATCCCTCTGTAGATTGAAAACCTACCATAGAATCAGTCAGCTCAACAAGTATTTCAAGTGCAATTTGATGATTTTTGAAGTTTTATATGTATGAATCTGTTCTGAATCTGCTGGAAATTGTGACTAGTGTTCTAATTTATCATTTACTTGTTCTCGTTGGATGACCACTTCTCTCCTGACTATAAAATCTTTAGGCAAATTACTTGCCTCTACTGTATTTGAAAGAGGGAAATCAGGAATTTCCAGAAAGAGCTTTATATGCAGATTTTGAAAATGTGACATTTCGGGGCAGGGAATTCCTTGTAAATTTCAATGCTCAAATTTCAGGGTAACAACTTCCCATTTCTATAAGAAATAGGAGGAAAGAAAACATACTATGTATAATGTCTCTAAACTCTTCTCAAGTGTTACCATGTTAGTGTTGAAAGGTGTCACAATCAAATTAGGAGTTCTAGACCTAATTGAAGAATGTGAAAATTCAAAACCTAGTGGAAAAAACATAGAATAAGATTCAAAGATGATGCCTAATCTAAATGTTGCTCAAGGATCTCCTAGATAACTTCAAACTATGGAAAATGAATAGGTGGAGAAAGAACAAGAGGTTCTTATTGTGTCATCATTACATATAAAGAAGTTGATATAACTCCATAGGAGATAACATTAAAGAGGAAAATACTATCTTAAATAGCATCCTCTAAATCTAGAATATGGACTCACAAAACAAACCTACAATATCTATCAAGTGCTCATCCAAGGTATTTATATCTAAAAGACAATGATCTTATTGCATTGAATCATCACAAGACCCATCTAAAGCAACATTGATTTTTGAAGAAGTAGATGGAGGAGATGCAGTGTTAGCATATGTCTTTAGAACCTCAATCAGTGAGAGGACACCAAGATTCAAATGGCCATATTGTGTCTCCTCAAAAGCATCCACACTAGTTTTTTGAGTGTAAACATCAAATAAAGGAACAACAAGAGATAAATGTGAGAAGGTGTAAACCATAGACTAATGATCTACCTCTCCAATTGCAATAATATTTTTACTATGAAAATCCTGAATGACCATACAATATATAGAGTGAACTTAATAATTTTTAGTGGCCCATCATGTGTGAATTGATAGATAGAAAGGATACTAGTTGAAAATAAAGGAACACAAATTAAATCATTGAATGACTTTTTTTGGACCATGTCAACAAATCATTTCCCACAAATACACATATATGCGTTGTTAGCTATCAAGATGTGTAGTGATGAACACGTCTCAAATGAAGAGAATGTAATTTGTGATGAAGCCATATGGTGTAAAGATCTAGAATCAAGGATCCATCTCCTTGACTTAGAATCTACATTTGCAACAAGTTCTTTCCCATTATATCTATCTAAATTTGAATGAGAAGAAGGTGTTGAACCTATTGATATAGATAAAGGAAAATGGATATTTTTATTCACTAGGCAATGATTCAACTTGTCAATTTAATTTGAATAACATAGATATTCACCATCCCCTAGTTTCTTGTAATATACACATTTGGGATTCTCCTTCTTAGATGATCCCCCTTTTAAATAATCATAATCTAATTGTGATCTATCTTTGTGTGGCTTGTTTTTCTTTTATTCTCTAGGATTTCTTGATTCTTTTTGTACCTTAGATTCACTAGCCACTAATTTTTGTGCCTTAGAAGACCTTATGAGGCCCATTTTAATTGAATTTTATTCCTTTTGGATTAGAAGATTTTAAAACTCATCAAAAGAAGGATGAATATATGGAGATCCCATATAAATTTAATGGATGTGAAAGCCAAAAATAAATATTGAATACTTAGGACCAATCTTAGATAACACATTCAAAATTTTTTACAAAATCCTCCTTATCAATATTATAATCCTTTATCTATACTCTTATATGTTTAACCTCTATGATACAATCTTAAATATGGTCAAAAGATTAGGATTAATATTCACCAAATCATTATCAATTGAATATCTCTTAATCTTTTCAGTTTTACCATACAATTTTTCAAGAGTCTCCCAAGCCTCCTTAGGTGTTTTACATGATTCAAGATGAAACTCTAAATTAAAAAAAAATTAACTAGAAAATTTAACTAGGATAATTCTCATGATTGATCTTGCATAGTGCCTTTGCATTAATATTAGCAGGCTCAAAAATTGTTTTATTTACATATCTAATACAACCTTTTCCCCTAGATAATTTCATGTTGATTATTTCCATGATAAATACTTATATGTAGTTATGAGTTCAATATGGGTTTTATCCATTGCAAGAGCACAAATAAAAAATGAAAGCAAACAATCACTAAAAATATGCACCCTAAATCACATAATCATAGATTCCTCTAGATATATATGATCTTAGTGTATCAAAAGTGAAAAATTAGTCCAAAGAAAATATAATTATCTAACATAATGAAATAACTCAAAGTACACCAATGTGAATACACAACAATTATGCATGTTATAAAAATATATTGTATGAGCCCAAACAAAGCTCCAAAGTTTTTGAAAGTGAGAACCAATTAGCTTCATTTCTAGAAAATTTATACATCAAAATTAAAAACCATATAATATTTTAGATTGATAAAATATTCCTTGCAAGCCCAAAAATATCATCAATCTACCTCAAAACCACTTCCGATATTATAAAAATAATACTAGGATGCATAAAATAAACACTTACAAATAGATTTCAATATTGACCTTATTAATTCCCTTGATTTCAAACATACACCAACCAATTTAGAATAGTGATGATTAGTTGATTTTTGTATTAGCATTGTTGATATCAAGACTACTAGGGTTTTAAAGATGATAAATCCACCATTATTTTGAGGTCATTTTTAGATTGTCCATAGGGTTTTGGAGCATTCAAAGTTTCATGATTTGAACTAAGGTTTAATGTGAAATCAACAAATAAAGGATTTATTAGATTCACAATATTAAAATGTCAAATTTTGAGGATTATTTAGAGGGTTTTCTATAATTAGAAAAAAAGGTCTATCAAAATTAATGTCTATATCTAGTTGTTAATATTATCTATGTTTAGCCCACATTTATAGCTAACACTATTTTTAATCATCATTATTTTCAAGGAGATGATAATATTCTATAAAATCTATTTTTAGCATTATATTATGAAGTGGTTATGTTTATATGACATTCTAAAAGGTCTATTATTAGTTTGTAGTTTTTGATTAAAACAAAAAAAATAGGTTTTGGAGGGACCCGAAACCCTACCAAAAAAATGCTACTACAAGATAAAGCATAGCCAAACAACAACCAACCAACAATAGACTAAAAGCAAAAAAAAAGAAAAAAAATACAACTATTTCATATTCTTAAGAGTTGTTAAGGGATCTCAGGCAGGATTTGAGCAATAAAAATGAATTTAAACAATTATAATGCATAAATAAATGACAGAACAAAGAACAAATTCATAGACAAATAATTTTTTTTAATATGGTTCACCCTTTAGGCTACATCCATAAAATAACCTGTCTAGGATTTTATTTTTCTTCCAACAAAACATAATTACATTAACTTGCAATAAATTTGTTGCACATGTGCCACCAAGAAAATTGTGACTATAAAACTCTAACTATGCGTGAATTGTTGTGTGTTCTATTACCAAAACTGTGACTTTCATGTGCCTGTTCAAATTTCCAGCCACATGACCATGCTACTTTGCATTCCATGTTTGCAGCAAGAAGAAAAACTATTAATTATTACGAGCAATTTCCAAACCATTTTAATTGAATTTCAACATGAATTGCATTTAATTTCTTTATTAGAATTATATTTATTGAATTTTTTTTGTAGGGGCACTACCCCTGGAGCAACCCCCAACTAGGGGTGTTTCCCCTAGACCCCCATTGTGGGCTCTACTCTTGGGCCCTCATTGGGGGGGGGTGTGTTCCCCCTGGACCCTGTAGGAGGGGCTCTGCCCCCTTGCACTCTCGTGTTAATTAATTTGGGGGGAAACTACGCTAGGAAAAGTGGCCAAAATCTTAACCTAGAGCATGATTAGGCTACACATACCAAAAAGAGTATCTATCAGTTCCTGTTCCTGATTAAAGAAATTTTGATGAAGATTAGCAAGGTTCAACAACTCCTTTTCCTCCTCAAATGATTTCTTCTTGCTCCCCCGAGTTCTAAAGCTAGGCCCCTTAGTCTCGGTTTGAATCAAATTCTTACCTGTTTCCTTGCTTGTTTGTTCTTCCTTTGTAGTCTCCTCAGGGGTCACTTCAATTATTTTCTCTTCTCTCATCTCTTTGAGCTTTTCAGTAAGAATTTTGATCCCCTCGACATTGTTTTTTATTGAACAATGACTAATCTTCAATATTTTTCTAGACTTTTATTTGTGTCCTGTATCTTATCTTCCAAGTCTGTCATACGTTTCTCAAACTCTATTTTTAGAAAAATTATAGATTTATCCAAATTTTCAATCTTATTCTTCACATCCTTGTTCCCAAATCTTGGCTGATCCCCTTCCTTGTTAGATCCTTTCTCTTGCAGGGCTCTAACTTTAATATTGATTTTGTTAATTTCAAGGAAGAACCATTTTTGAGAGCTTAAAATGGTTTGTTACCCCTTTCCTAGCCAACCCTAGAACATCATAAATCTCTTATATATTTTCATGGAGATAGGTAAAGTCCTCCGACAAATAAGGGATATTATTAGTACCCTAATCATCTTTCTCATTGCCCATCTTTAGTGAAGGGTTCATTGCAACCACTTTATCAACAACCTTCTCCTTACCTTTATTATTTGCATCACCTTTAATTTTTAAGATTTGATTCCCCTTTAAATGAGTGTTATCCCCTTCATTCTCCTCCCTTGTCTGCGATCCCTTGGACCAAAAATTTACCTTTTCACTTTATTTTTAGGGTAATTATATTCTTTCCAAAATTCTTTCATTTCTTGGGGTCCTCCTCCTTTGAAGGTTACAGAGAAAAAACCTTTCACATAGTCATCCTCCTCTTCCTCATTCTATTCCTCATCTTCCTCATCATCACTAGTACCAAAAATCATATCTAAGTAGTGCACCACCATAGGTTATTGTTTCCTCTTAGCATTATACTTCCCCTTAGGTTCCATCTTTGGGGTTTGATATTTCACAAAATCCATAATGAGAAGGATTAACTCTTCATACAAAATTGGTAATTTAGGGTTTTTGTAGCATTCCTTAACAACATGGTCCAACGAAGCCAAAAAAATATGGAAACAAGACCAAGATTTTATGATGAAAATGGTTAAGGAAAATGAAATGCACACCACATATCGTTGCGAACCTTCCATCCAAAGTAATGTACTGAATTATGACCTTAGCTAGCTCTACCTAGATGGGTTGATAGACAAGCGGTCATGTTCCTAGGAGGAAATCTTCACTAGATTACTACTCTCGTTACCCATGAAGCCTGGGGTTGTGGTGATGAAGCTTCTCCAAGTAGGGAGAAAGTCACCCCTCCTCAATAATCCTCCATATCCTATGGTTATGATGAAGCCCATCATAGGAAAGGAGCTCCACTCTACTCCTTTCACCTCCCATTGTTACAACTTTGATATTCTTTAGGTCCCAAAAAAACAAGCCACTAATGATATTCCTTAAGCCCTGCCAAATGATAAAAGGGATGGAAACACACTAAGCACCCAAAAAGTGTGTGAGTTGTTTGATACTTATTATTCCCATGTCCCATCGGTCCTTAGTATCCCTGTTGGAACTCATAGTTGATAATTGTGTGAGCTTCAATAGGTATAGAGGCGTACCCCTCCCATTATTTTAATGATTTACAATTTACACCCTCATTGGCAAACTTGTCTGTGAGCTTATTCCCCACACGGTAAATATGAGTAATCATGATCTAAATAAAAGAATTAATCCTGTTTAGGGAGTCTCTAATGAAGGTATCAATCAACCAACTAGGAGTATGTTCTTGCTTAAGACATTGGATTATGTTTAGAGAGTCCCCTTCAAGCCCTACTTTTTTATAACCCTTGGCATAGGCTAACTTGAGACTATTGTAGGCCGTCATAACTTCAACACAGTGGTTGGTCTAAATATTGTTAGTTTTTAGTTATCCTTACAACAATCTAACTAAATGTTTCTCGAGTTAGGGTCTACTATTTGAGAACAATATTATGTAATAGGCTTGCTTTGTATGCAAAAAAACTATTTTTAGCACAAAACATGTATTTAGGATTTTTTCATGCACAATTTTGTAAACATTATGAATAATTTCTCTTGGTAGTTAGTATTACAAAGTACTATTCAATAAAATTTAGTGCCCTTATTTTTCTTAAATTTATTTTGACATGTTCTATGTTTTTGATAAGATAAGCAATATTTACAGGGTGTTGTACCCTTTACACAATGAGCCTCAGGGGCCAAAAAAGATTAGGTAAGCAAGGTTTTGAAAGGACCAAGAACCTTTTACAGAGATAAGTTTACAGAGATAAGATAAGGACACTTCCAAACAAAAAATTCTCAAACTTTTCCAACAAAACAAAGAACCAATACCAGCGAAGACAACACAATTGAACAACAAGACAAAAACAACACCTGGTCACTAGACCGGGAGTGATAAAACACTCAGAACCAACAACATTCCTGAGTCAAAGATAGACTAACAACCCAAACCTGTCACCATAACTAGGAGCAATAGAACAAAAAGGACAAAAACCCATCGTAAGTCAGGGGTAGAGAAGCAACAAAGGCCTTGAGCCAAGAAACAACCCACAAACTACTGGTCCAACAGATTGCCTGAAACAACTAAACCACAAACCACCTGTAGCAGCTAAACTACAACATACCTTCTGCTCAAATTAGACAAAAATGAGCCTAACAAGTCCCCACCAAAAGAGGGGTAAGAAACACAAATTGTTGTAGGGAAATGAACTTCAAATTGCACCAACCAACCAAACATCAACCCTGACACCACCTCAACAGGATGGGGCTCCCCTCTATAGGAGAGGAAGAAGTGGAGACCACAACTACCAAAGAACCCTCCCTCTAGAGCAAGTACATACCACCTCAATAGGGACCAACAAAGGAGAAAAACAGTTCCCACCATTTCTACAACCTCCAACTCCACCTCAATAGGAGAGGGCTCCACCTTAATAGGAGCAATATTCACCTCTATTGAATACAACATCTATAGAAAAAGGTAGCAAGCAAGAACTCTAGTAGAGCAGGAAAACACCTCCTCCCAAGACATCTAGTCAGAATAAATAATAGGAAGCACAACAAAAACCTCCCAAACAACAACCTCATTAGCCCAAACCACCGTATAATCATCAACTCCTTCCTCAGAAAAAGATCCATCCATCACAAGTGACAACCAACAAGCCAGGGGAGCCCCCACAAACCATAAACCCACTGCAAGCCACAAAGGAGCCCACCCAAGGAAAGAAAGAAACAAGCCCAAAGAGGGAACAAGGCATCTCTAGGCCACACCACAGTAGTAGGAACCAGAGAGAGAGAAAAGCACCAGCTTTCTCCCCCAACCAACCACAAGCACCAAAACAACCCCTTCCACTGAATGGGAAGTCTTCTTGAAGCACAAACCCCAACACAACGAAATAGTGCAAGGCCTCCTAAACCACCAAAGGATCTTACATGAAGAACCCAAAATCCTCAAACAAGCATATGAAGAGGACACTCTAGAAACACCGAGAGAATCAGATTACCCCCAACTGAGCACAATCACCAAAGGGAAGACAAACAAGGGAGTGGAGAACCAGAACCCCAACTCCAACGAAGAGTAGAGCTCCAAACCACCACCAGTCGCCACCAAACTCAAGTCCCCATCAGGGGGAGCAAGAACAAGGGGATGCAACACTAAGCACAAACCACCATCGAGACCCCAAATCAGAGAGGACCCAATACCATGAAGCGCCTCTAAACACATTAGATCATGAGCAAATCCACAAACTAAAGCCCTAATAGGAAACGAGCCCATACGGTGACAAGACCACCAACTCAAAATCAAAGAAACAAACATCAAAGGATGTGGGGAAGGAAGCAACACTTTCACCCCAATGAACCCGCCCAAAAACTGCACTAGGTTCTAGTATTTATGAACAATATTATGTATAGGCTTGCTTTGTATGCAAACAAACTATTATTAGCATAAAACTTGTTAGGATTTTTTCATGCACAATTTTGTAAACATTATAAATTATTTCTCTTGGTAGTTAGGATTAAAAATACCATTCAATAAAATTTAATACCCTTATTTTTCTTAAATTTATTTTGACATGTTCAATGTTATTGTGCTTCTATGAGTCAAATACCATTTGGCATTTATTGAAAGCTTTGTATTGCAGTAGGTGTTAAGTTGAATTTTGTAGCTTTGTATGCAAATACCATATTTAGCTTATAATATCATTTGTATTTTGTAAATTAAACTATTTTTAGTGAGTTTGCAAGCTTTGCATTGTAGGTTTTCTCAAAGTTTGAGATTGTGGTTTTGTACGTAATTCATTAATTCAATTTATCGAAGTTTTATGTTCTTGTATTTAAAAATGTTCAATCCTTGTGTATTATTCAAATCTTATAAGTTTTTTATTTTATCTAGAAAGAATGAGTGTATGATTGCTATGAAGGTTTCTTTTAGCTAGAATAACATAAAAATCCCTTGCCTTGATTGGAAGTGTGTATTATTTGTTTTCCCTATCCTAAGAACAAAGGACATATTTTATTGTAAGTTTCTTTGTATTACAAGATTAAATATGCACCTTTAGTTTTGCTTGATATGCACAAATTACCCCAAAGCCACATAAATACAAATTATAAATAGAAAGTACACATTGTTTTGATTATAGTTTTTAGGTTACTTTTTGTTTATTAAGAGCATCCCTTTGAAATTCAAATAGTATTTATATAGCACATATATTATGTCATGTCATACTAAAAGGCATGAATAAAAATTCTAATGAAATTAACATAAGTAAAACCTAAATTAAAACCATAAACTCATATCATAATATAAAAGCTAAGGCATTTTGGGGTCTCCAATGCTAAAATTAGATGCGTAGAAATTACACTCAGTCATAAGATGAAACTAATAGAATGAAAGTATTTTCTTACAATTCGGGTGGGTAGAAGGTGCAAGAAATCTAATATGAATACCAGACACATGCAAAGTGCACTCATCCTATACAAGACCAAAACTTATAGGGAAATACCATTTAAGTTTAGCTAATCTTCTTCATAAATCCACTCCCACACCCTAAAGAAATTAAGGAGATCATCATATTTGAGTTCCCCCAAAAGGGAAAGGTGGTTCACAACTGTTGATTTAATAATAAATGTAATGACAGAAAAAGTACTCCCTAACATGGCCTTGATTTAGTGTTGTAATATGTCTAACATATTCCAATTAAGTTTTGGGCCCTTGGGAACTAAATGAGCTTATTGGCGCCTTATTTAGAGTGTTGTAAAGTGTTGTAAAACACTTTCACACTTTTCTAGAGTTTTATTAAATAACTGGGATTCTTTAAATGCTTTAATTGGCCTTATTTTGCATCCGCAAGCCTCATTTAAAGCATCTTTTTGAGGGTAATCCCAACATAAATTAACATTCAATCATAATTAAGGTGTTTTTAGGATGTGTGGCTCAAATTTAGTGATCTGGGACTCATACGCCACCTTGGGCGTATGAATCCCACCTAGGTTTTTGGGCCCCGATCTAGATTTTGCATCATTTTAAGCATTTTTGAAAATGTGTCCCATAGTTAAGCCTAATGGGACTCATACGAAACTTTTGGCATATGAGTCCTGTGTGCCTTGAAATAAAATTTAATTCAAATTCTTGGTGGAATTTTATTCTCCTAGATCTGATGTCAACTTGTAGTGTTGTAATTTTGGGAAATTAGGCATAAACAAGTATAAATACAATTTTCTTTCACTCATTTTACACCTAGAAAGTTAAATGAGAATCCTTATAGAAAATTTGAGTTCACAAGAGCATTCAAGTGTTTACAAGAGCATTCAAGAGTCTTCAAGAGCTGATTATCAAGTGATTTAGAGCATTATTCAAGCATCAAGCATCATGCATAATGTTTGTTTTTGAGCTAACAATTGTGATGTAGGGTTTCATGATTCAAGCTAGCGTTCAAGTCAAGATCTATCACATTCAAGCAAGAATCAAGATCTACATCCATTGGAGCCACTTCATACATGTTGCAACACTATTGCTAGGGTTTGGTGAGTTGCAACATTACGTTTTTTTCATTCATCATTCTCCTTTCCTATTTCATTTCATTTCAAGGTTTGATTACCAAAACAAGGTTTGACCAAGGAAAACCCCTTTCTACTAACAAAACAATTTTTTTCCCTCCCTTTAGCATTTGATTTGCAGATCTAGGTTGAAGACATATTGAAGAGAAAGTTTGGAGAAAGTTGTCAAGTGTTCAAAGTTGTCACCTTGCATTGGAGATCATTGGAAGATATCTACAAGTTGCAAATTAGAGTTTCAGATTCAAAAATTAGGTGGAAAGGACAAATCATACATTGAAGAGCAGAATCAGACTTTGAATTTGTAGAAAATCTTTACTGGACTAATACGCCACTTTTGGTGTTTGAGTCCCAGTATAGGAAAATTTATAGATTTCAGGAGTTTTAGTCATATCTCTGCTAGATTTTTGTTCCTACCCCAAAACCCTAACCTGGGACTAAATCGCCCAGTTTGTTGTATGAGTCCCAGTCAACATTAAATTTAGTTTTTTCAACATTTCAAGTCTTCAGTTAGGCCTCTACAGGTTTCCAGGTGCACACCTTTCATCTATTAGCTTTCTATTATGTTTTACATGCTTTTTTAGGTCATTTAGTGAAATCTTGCAATGCATTAGGTGTAAGCATTAGGTCTTGCATTTCATTAGTCTTTCCAAGCCCTAGCTTGGTGGTGAACCCCTCTTTAGTTTACAATAAGACCCTGGGACAACCCTATTGCAAGATCTCTTTCTCCTTTGCATATCTTAGATTGAGATCTCTAGGGTTTCCCTTCAATGAAATGTAGTGAAATGTGTTGTTCTATGTCATAAACCATAAGAGCAACCATTTTCTTTCATTTCAATAAATATGATAGACGAGATGCCAAGGGCATGCTATCCACCATAATTACACTTTCTCACTTGTAAATATTAAGGAAGATGGTCTATTACTATATTAATTTCCCAAAACTCCTCATTTGAGAGGGGAGAGGGAAAAAATAGTAGGTGGGAGTATTATATTTAATAATAGAGGTCACTAGAAATTACTCTTTCTCAACATGATATGTGATCTATATTCTAGTTTTTTTCATACATTTGATCCTCTTCACATACCACTTCATCACACTTTATGATAAAATAATTGAAGTTGATATATGAATTTTCAATACCTATACTTTCACTAATCATAATTTCCTCACCTATATGTGTGGAAAAAATTGAGCTTAGTTTGAATCATCTAGAAGTGGTTGGAATTTTTGAAGGAATGTTTCAATCATTGGAATTTGAATCCCCAAGCCTAGAATTAGAATTTGATATGAACCCCATATAGGTGACACTTCTTTACTTTATCATGACAATTTTTTGCAAAGAATCCATGAAACAAAGGAAGAAAATAGTTAGATTAATTATCTTTAATTGCATATTTATCTTTTGGCACAAGGGAAGGAGTGTGAACATGATTCTCTAATATTTAAGAATGCATAAAATATTATTGTGAAATCACTTATGCTAGATATCATTTCTTTTGTTTCCATCCACAACCATTCCTCTTCCATAGTAACTCTATTTGACATGGTTTTATTGATAACTGCTTAATATTTGATAGCCACTTCATCACTGATGCGTATGGGAGATATTTAATTTAAGGATGGGCCAATCTTCAAAATAAAATCCAACATGGACCCTCTAATAATTAACCACTCTCAAGATGTTACAAGAAGCTATCAAGATCTAAAAATGAAGTCTTCATATATAATTCTAATTTGATACATTCCTCTAGAAATAAATTATCTTCTAGAAGATGTTGTTCTCCATCTAGTTATGATCTTTAACTAACATCATGAAGACAATAATCTACTTTATCCACTTGAGTAGCTTAAGTGAATTGATTCTCCTTGATTTATTTTTCTATGTGTTCTTCGAACAACCCTTTGAGTGTAGAAAAGAAGAAACTTGATTCATTATCTTCTTTTGTGTTTTCTTTCTGTTGCCTTGAGTTTTTTTTACCTTTTTTATTTCCATATCAATCATTTCCAATCCTTAGTCATGGATTTTCTTTCAAAAATATTTCTAAGTATCGTGTCATCAAAATTTGTTAATTTTTGAAACTTGTGTTGGCCTATGAAGAGGTTCTCACAACCTTATCAGAGCTCGACAATACTATCACAATCTCTTTGGTTTTAAAAATAAGGTTTGTGTTGATGTTTTGTGTAAGTTACAAAATTCATGTCAAATAGTGATGAAATTTTCTCTTTTTGAAGATGAAAGAAAACTATTTGAAAATGATGTTGGAGATCTCATATGATTTTAAATTTTCCATTGACCCCCAACAAGGTTATCACTAGATCTTGAAGTAGCATTCAAAACCTCCAAGAATGAAGAAACATGAAGCGCTTTGAAATTAATGTTGGAGTCCAAGGATATTTTTGATCTTCTTGTTGGAGAATGAATGAAAATATTTTTCACAAGTGTTTCGATGCAAAAAAAGGTTTTAGAACCTATGTTAGCTCCCAACAAGGTTATCACAATCCCATTAGAAGATGACAAGCTATTTATAACCATTGCAAAGTTAAGTGAAGAGATTTATGTATGGCTCATCGAAGATGTAGTAAGAAATTTTGTAAAAGATAAAGACAAATCCTTTCTATAGAATTTTAAATATGGGTTCAAAACCATCATCATAAGTTGATAAGCTTTTGAAAACTCCTCAAACCTCCAATGATCAAGTAAATAATGAATACATTTCAAATTGAGCCAAGGGCTATAAATATGGTGGGACTTCACACACACCAACATTAAAGAAACCATTAATTCTCTCACAAAGCTCAAGGAGTTTAAATGTAGGTTAATATAAGGATAACATTAAGTAAATAGAAGGCACTTTAACAAGAAATTGTCGAGAGTAGGTAGAGAATTGTGAAAGCCAATTGTAGAGTGCATCTTGACTACTGTGCATAAAGGATTTCAATAGAAGTACAAAAATATCAAGCTCTCCAAAATTTAAAGGTACATAATTTCCCTTTGTCCTCATAGCTCATAAAGAAGGGAATTTTAGTTTTATAAAATTGTTTTCATGAAAACTTGTTCTCCACAAATTTTCTTGCCCCAAATCAAAACCCCCTAGATTTACTTGACTCTGTGTTAAAAAAATTGATTTTCTTTCTTTATAATTTAGTTTTGGGAAAAATAAAGTATACTATCTCAAATATGAGCATATATTGGGTCTAAAAAGCATTTTTCTTGAAATTATAGATATAGAGATAGGGCACATAAATCTTGAAGACTTTTGGAGTAGAATGAGTAATGAAAATAGGTCTCTAATTATATAGAAATTGGTAGAGAGAGGAATTCTATAGGTAGTAGGATTATTTGTGGTTGTGTAATGCAAAAACTTGGTTTTGGAATGCATGAATCACTATGACCCTAAAATAGAGAGGCACACACTATAGATGATTGGGCAATAGCTAATTGGATGGGGAATCTCTTTGTGTGATTCTCAGGTTGCCTCAAAGGGAGGTTTTTATAGACACAAATACTACGATAGCATAACAATATTTTATTGGGAAGAAAAGTGCATGTTGCAACACCATTGTGAGACAATAGTTGAAAGTCCCTGAGAAAGGGAAGTTGCAGCTACAAAAAAACCTACATAGACCATATTTCATTGATGACATTCATATATTATTGTGCTTCTCCATAGATTATTTTGGAATGAAGATGCATTTCAATAATGGATATTTTTTTATTGCTATCATTATCTATGGAAATCTATTCATTGATTGGGTTAGTATAATTAGTGATAAGCTTCACAAGAAGCTTACCAAATTCCAAATTAATAAATCATTTTATATATCTTTATATTTGTTTTATACCATAACTAGTATGAGGTCCGAGCTGAGATTGGTCCCTATTGGTAATTTTGACGAGGTAACTCAAATTTATTACCATCACCAATAGCTCCAATTGGAGAATAGTTATGAAAGTTTTATGTTAGTGAATGATGCATTTACAATTCATGTAGTAAGAGAAATCCATGGTGACACAAGCATGAGGATATCTCTAGAAGCTACCCAATTGATTAAAACATATGGAAGGTGCTTCATTAGATTCCAAACATCTAAATTAGGGGTTTTGATGAGTTTCCATATAAGTCTCCCATATATGTAAGTGATAAATTTGTTCTTATTGAAGTCTATAAGAAAATAGGTAAAGTGAATAAGAGATATAAAGAAAGGAAAAAGGAAGAATCCCTTTCCCTATCAAGTTATCTCATTACAAATGCAAGTCATTGTTTGATGCATTAAATATTGAGAGATTTTTGGTAAATTTACCCATACAATCTATGTTATGAGATTCCCCTTTGAAAAGATAAATTATGTTAATAACTTGAAACTTGGACCTAGTTTCAGCCATCTCCTCAAAATTGAAGATTATTAGGTTAACTATGATGATGAGTCTGAAGTCAGGAGAAGGGATTTGATGACATTCCCTACAAAAAATTAAAGATTTCAAATTAAATTGGTATATCCAAGGTCTAGAGGATGATGAATCATATTTAGTGGATCCCATTTATTTCAATCACATCCAAACATAACCAATACTACCCATTAATTGGGGTGTCAAAGAGGTAAAAAAATTGGAATAAAGGATGGTAATGGTTCTCAAAAGAACATGGGAGTAGGTGATAAAGAATATAGTAGAAAAATCAACACTAAAATATTTTGAGAGGTGTTAGCGAATGAATTGGCCTCTTTAAGATAATTGATAATTTTGACTCTATTTTTCCCTTAAAGCACTATAGCCAATTGCTAATAGCTCTGGAAATGTCATAATTGTATTTGCGACTTTCCTCTGAATTAAAGAGGTACATCTCCTTCATATGATCTTGTAGTGTAGGAAATAGGGTTCCACCTTTTTGGAAGATGAAACAAGGGAGATGAGACCCTCCTATTTTGTTAACATAACATTCAAAGAGACCCCTAGAGATCTCAAGCTAGGGATGAAATGAAGGAGAGAGATCTACAATACACTAGTAGAATTTGACAAATAAATGACTACGTGACTAAAACTTTTAGTCACAACAACTAGAGATGACTAAATTCTACTCATTTTTTGAAACACAACTATAAATGACTAAATAAATGACTAATTTGATCATCGTAAGTGACTAATTTTATCATGGGGTAAAAAACACAACTAAATAATTAGTCACACAAATAAAAATTAGACAATATGATATTAAAGTGGATAATTAAAAAAAATATTTCGTCAAATTGAGGGAGTGGGTTGTATTATAATATAATATAATAATAATATATTATATTACAATACAATATAATATAATATAATATAATATATATTACAATACAATACAATACAATATAATATAATGTATAATTTCGAATTAAGGACTAGATTTTTCATTTTCCTATAAATCTGAATGCTTTCATGGTCATTTCCAAAGTTAATGCTTTCCTCAACTTGTGTGTTTTGCTCTGGGTTTGGTTCATGGGTGTGAAGCTAGTCTGTTTGAGTTCCTATTCAAAACATGGCATAAAATGGATGATGAGGGGTGGTTTCAAATAGTTCAGAGTTCTATCCTAGGAACTACAAAATAGTGGTGGCGATTCGTTCATGGGAGCTCTCATTCTCTGATTGCATAGAAGACGAACACTTGCAGTAGGTGTTCAAGGTAAAATGCATGATAGTTTTAAATTGCATCAAAACTTTGATTGGAGATGAAATACTACATATTGGGTCACAATGAATAATATTTCTTGCGAATCTCCTCTCCATCTTTTTATCCAATTCGATGGATTTGCTCCAAAATTTCAACTCCCTGCAGTGTATTGCTAACAAATTTGTCAAGGTAGAGTATTTGCAAAATAATGGTTTGTTGTAGAGTGTTCAAGGCTACGAATTTACACATGGTGAAGGGTTTATCAGTGGCCTCTTTCCCAAACACTATCTCTACCACAAGAAGAGGTATGTTGATACTTATGAAGCCTTCAAGCTTTCTCTGCTAAAAGGGTCATTGGCCTACCAGTATCAAGCTTTGAGCAAGTTTCATTTTGATTTCGACAAGGACGAAATTGACAATTTTAAAAGTAAATACCACGCTCTCTCCTTTCTCCTTTCTCATTAGTGTGCTCAAGATTTGTAGCAGATGGCTCCTATGCCAAACCGTCAAGATAACAGGGTTAATGTGTAGATTCCAGATATAAATATTACAGTTCATTCCAACGCTTAGGTTGCAAGTCAAGTTCAGATGATAGTTGTGTAAGGTCAAGGAGAGAATTCAATTAATTTGGGTAATAGGGGTATTTAAAAATTCCCATAGGAAATCTGTTTGTTCATAGCTAGTAGTATATACATAATGTGATTCCATTTTGATTGGGTCTACTATGTACTGATCTCAATAGATCAATTCTATTATGAATTTTGGTGCTTGTTTGGGTGGTAGGGTTTGTCATGTAATTTGTATAGAGAAAGCATATATTAGTTGGGGTTTGAACTTTATATGTATTAAATCATATTATATTAATATATCTATAGGCTTATGGCCTTTTGCTAAAAAATTTAAAAAAAATATTATAATATAATATATATATTATGATATTATATAATACAATATACATAATATATATTATAAAATAGTATATTATTATATGATATTATATAATATTATTATATAATATTATATTATTATTATATAATATTATACAATAATATAATATAATATTTATTATACAATAATATATTATAATATTATATAATATTATAATATAATATAATATAATATTATAATATAATATAATATATTTATATTATATTATTATATTATTATATTATTATATTATATTATATTATATTATATTATATTATTATATATTTATAATATATTTAATAATATTTATTGTGCAAAAGCAGAGAATTATATATTGTAGTTTATTTAGTTTTTATTCCATTTTGAAATCCTATTTTAGGAGGCAAATAAACCAAATATGTGTAGGCAAATTTGCACGGCCAAATCTTGGCCATATTTTTCATTTTAATAAACATACTCTAAAACCTTAACTGAAACCTTATTTTCAGGCTGCAGCTCGCCAAATTAGAGAAGTGAAAGGTCAATATCAGTGAGGATGAGTTTGGAGGAGCTGAAACCAATAGTGATGAGGGGCTTTGACATTTGATAGCCACTCCCAAACTCTACTGGTAAGGGATGACTCGGGAGCCCGCCCTCATCTAGCGGTTGGGTGGCTTGGATGGGACCAAATTTTGAATTCCCACACACCCTTCTTTACTCACGTGACCAGGCTCTTAGATTTTGATTTCCCTTGTGATTTTCTTGTGAGAATTGTTGTTCTATGTTAGAGAGAGGAGACTTGAGAATTTACAGTACTCTGGATTTACTGTCTCTTCTCTACTTAAATAGCTATTTTGTTGTTTTTATAGCATTACTCTTTTCTCTTCTTTTGTATCTGTTTGGGGATAAACATATGCGATTTCTCTTTCTTTTCCTTTTCTTGAATTGTTTGGGCAATTAATATAGATCCAGTGTAGCAATGATATATGTTATTCATGAGGGCTTGTAGAGCCATGGGGTGGATCCATCGGGAGCATTTGCAGAGAAGAGGATTATATTGAGTTGTTGGTGAGGATGTTGATGAAATTTGAGACCAAGAGCAACAGAGTAAAGGGGTTGAGCTTCCACACAAAGAGGCCATGGATCCTGGCCAGTCTCCACGGCGAGATCATTTCATTGTAATAAACATACTCTAAAACCCTCGTTGAAACCTTATTTTCAGGTTGTAGCTCGCCAAATTGGAGAAGTGAAAGGTGTGTTATGAAAAATGTTTGATTTTATTCATTTATTCCATTGCATTGATATTACATATGATATGTATTTAAAGAGGTTATTACATGCAGGATCAGGAATTTGTGGCATACTTTTGCATGAGGCCGATTCTGACCATTAAGAAAGGAGATGCACAACCCCTCAGAACAACTGGAGATCCTCTTCCTTGGTGTTTAGTTTCATTTTTTTTGTAGATCTATTGTTATTTATTTGAAGTGCAATTGTGAAGAAGTTTTTTAGATTACCCACTTTTGTGTTTCTCAGGTTTTCTCAAAAAACTTGTTGCTTAGAAACATTGACTTTTCTTTTAGCATATTGTTAGCTGCAAGCTGTGATTAGATGGTAGAGATCCTTGAATCATATTAACTTGAATATTTTGGTTTTTTGGGTCAAAATTTCTAGATTAAGATCCCACCATCCCACTTTATTCATATTATTGCTATGAAATTCCTTATCATCCCACTTTGTTTTTCATATTTCAAAGTTTCATAAATCTTTTAAAAATATTAACAAATTTTGAGTTTTTTTTATTGTGGACAGGTATAGAGAAAGGAGAAAATGCAAAATCAATTCCTTCTAGATGCATTTATAGCCCACCCCATGTGCAACAATGGCATCACTAAAGACATGCATTCACACCAATGGCTTTTTAGCTTTAGCTTTAGTTTTTTTTAGTTTTAAAAGCATAATAAATCAACTGTTTGCATACTACGAAAGATTTTGTCTTCAAAACTCTATATATAGAGTTCTTTGTAACATATTTTATATACAGTTTGAATATACAATGAATTATTTTCCAACATTGTTGTTTCAATCCTTTGAGCAGATTTGTTGAAGTTTTATGATTGTTTCAATTTAATTTTTATAGTATAACATAAGAGCTTTAAAATTTTATATCTTTCAATCACAACAAAATTTGCATTCTCCAAACATTGGAGTTTACTCACACATCTAAAAGTATTAGTTCATAAATGAATAAATAAATGACTAAACAATGACTATAATGACTAAATAAATGATCACAATGACTAAATAAATGACTACCATGACTAAATAAAATGACTACCATGACTAAATAAATGACTACCATGAATAAATAAACGATTACCATGACTAAATAAATGACTACCATGACTAAATAAATGACCAGTTAACAACAATCAATGACTAAATTAACGACTAAATATAATACCAAATTGATCAATCAAAACAACCAATAAATGACTAAAAATGGTTTAGTCATGAATTTGGTCGCATTATAAATGACCAACAATAAACTACTAATGGTCACGTGACCATTTTTTAGTAGTTTTTTTAGTCATTTATTGTTGTTTTTCTACTAGTGATAGGGGTGTCCTTAGGTAGGATTAGAGACTAAATGAGGGTTCACCACCAAGCTAGGGCTTGGAAAGACAAGATATGCAAATGACATGCAAAACCTAACTAGATGACCTAGAGAATGAAACTAAAATATAGAATGACAAACTAAGAATGAATAGAGGTGCACTTGGAGGAAAGATGTGATCAAAACAAACTCCAAAACCTTGAAATCCTGATTCTCAATGCTCACTGGGACTCATACGGAAATTTTGGCATATAGGTCCTAGGTGGGTCCTGAGGAGCTAAAAATTTAGAATATGGAGTTGCAGACTAAGAGGAACAAAACCCAGAAATTGTTCCCTGAAACCCTAACTGGGACTCATACGCTTAGACTGTCATGAAGTGTCCCGTTTTGTCGCGAAGTGTCTCAAGAGAAAAATATTGAACTAAAACTTTGTAAGCCTCTAAAGATGGATAAAATAAGCACTTTCCCACTGATTCCATGCAAATTGGATAGATATTTTTCCCTAAATCTGAGTTTTCGCAAGTCTTGACAACTTTTCATGACAACTTTGACAAAATTTGCAACTTTATCATTTTGGTACTTTTGAAGGCTTCAAATCCACTTTTCTTCAATCTATGAACCTAAAATCACACATTAAAGGGAGGAAAACTTGTTGATTGTTAGGAAATGGGGGTTTGTCTTGGTCAAACCCCTTTTAGGTAATTAAACCAAATGATGAAATAATGAAATAGAAGCATGAAATATGAAATATGCAATGATGATACCTTGAATGATGTCTTGAGATGTAATTCAACAATCTAACATGAAGTGGCCATGTAGAATGTAGATCTTGATCTTGAATTGGATATGAAATAATGCTTGACTTGGATCTTGGATGCTACATCACAACACTAGCTCAACAATATCCTTGATGCTTAATGATAATGACTTGATGATGGATCTTGAATTGCTATAACAAATGATGAAGAATCTGCCCTTAAATTCCTTAGAAATGCTCTTGTAAACTCTCTTGACACTCTTGTGAAGTCTTGTAATCATAAAATTGGTATTAGGAATTCTCTCTTGAAAGTATTAGGTGAAAATGAGTGAAATAACCTTGTATTTATACTTATTTATGTCAAATTTCTTGAAATTACAACACTACAAGCCAACATCAGATCTAGGAAGACAAAATAATGCCAAAAATTGCATTTAAATTTGATTTTGTGCCAAAAAGGACTCATACGCTAGAAGTGGCGTATAAGTCCCAATAGGCTTAACTATGGGACACATTTTTCAAAAATGCTTAGAATGATGTAAAATCAGGATCGGGGCCCAAAAACCTAGGTGGGACTCATATGATGAAGGTGGCGTATGAGTCCCAAATCACTAAATCTGGTCCACGCAACCTAAAAGCACTTGAATTATGATTGGATGTTGGTTCATGTTGGGATTATCTTCAAAAATATGTATTAATTAAGGCTTGCAGATGCAAAATAAGTCCAAATAAGTCATAAAGAATCCCAATTTATTAATGAAACCCTAGATTAGTGTAAAAGTGTAAAGGTGCACTTTACAACACCCTAAATATGGCAATTAATTTCATTTAGTTTACAAGGGCCCAAAACTTAATGTGAAGGTGTAAATAAATACACTTTACAACATTAAATTAAGGAAAAATTAGGTCTATTTAGCTTAAAAGAGCCCTAAATCCAATGTGAATGTGGAGAAAACATTACAACACTAGATCAAGGCATCAAGGTCCATTTTAATGTTAATCATTCCCAAATTAGGTGTGAAAATGTAAGGGGATACTTTTTTCATTGCCACATTTAGCCCCCACTTTAGTGAGAGGAGGAACTTGCTTCAAACTTGCACTAAAGTAAACATTCAAGAGGGGTCCAAGTGTACCTATGTGGATGGTCTAAGATGACATAGATCAAGGGAGTGGTCAAGACCCCATAATCCAAGATCCTACATCAAACCAACATAAGCAAAAAGGGATACGCATAAGGTGTATGGTATGCAACATCAAGATACACAAATATGCAATGTCAAAGACTAAAAGAAAGAAAAACAAAAACAAGAGAAAAAATAAAAAAGAGGTGGATCAAGCCTTGACCATTTGTCCAACACATTGTGGATCAAATCTAAGGTGTTTGTCCAAAAATGCGCGCTCAATTTGAGGCAACGAAACTTCAAGTTGTCCACTAGGTGAGTATCCAAAAAGGGTGGCTTAGTGATAAATTCATGACTATGTATTGGCTTCTCACCACATAATGAGAAATTCATGCCCACATTTAGGCTTCTCATCATATGTTAACCATACCAAAGCTATACCTCCTAATAACTTTGACAAGGCACCACAAAACAATGAACTTCAAGCTTCATGAGGCAAGCAAAACTTTGTATGCTTGATACTCATGAACAAACAAGATGGCTCCATAGGCATGCAAAGTGTATTATGAAAGGTGGCCATATAACATAAATTGTAAATATAACATAGTTTAAGGTATGTTCAAAGGGATTTTTCTTAGTTCATGTAAGGTCTCTTCTTAGGGAACATCATGCCTAATGTATCCAAGAGAGGAAAAGTCAAAGAAATATCACACTCTTGGAGGAAATCAAACCCAATGATACCACCAAGAAAAGGACACATTATAAGAATAAAGAAAACCACATAGTGAAATATGAGTGTCGATGTATACCCCCACTTTAAAGTAGTTGCTAACATCATTGCTATGAGCAATAATTTGAAAGTAGAAGAAGACATGAGAGATTACTCAGAAATCCCTATGCCAAGTCATATGTTTCCAATAAGCTACACCATGAAAAGGGAAGAGGTTACCCCCAAAATGTATAACTCAATACGTCACATGCAAGCCAACTTAAGTGGTTCAACCATGGTAGGAGGGTCCATGAGAACATCCGAACCGTAAGTAAACAAGAGTAACACAACAAAAGCAATTCAATATGGAGGAAAATGTAGTTTAGAAAATTTCATTAGGTGAAATCTTTGCCATAATCAAATGACAACATTCAAAGCTTATAGACTACCACAGCTCCTCGATACAACATGTTCAAAAAAATACAACATTCCAATATGTCTTATATGCTAATGAATCTTACAATCTCGTAATTCAAAAACTTATCTACTTATTATTCATTGATTTTCTAATGATTTATTACAAGCTTTTATATCATATCCCTAGGTCTTTTAGAAACATCTGAGTCAGCCAAAGATCATCACAATCTCCTATGAAGGAAAATGTAACGTGCGCATGAATAGGTTGGCCTCAAATTTGAATTAATCCTTGGTGAATGCATAGGATGAAGTGTGGACCTATAATTAAGGTCAGGGACACTCCATGGAAAAATTAAAATCACACCGTCAAGATCCGCAAGTTACGGGAAAGATCCATGAGCAATCGAACTAGCCGTTAGTTTAGAAAATTATTCTGGTGTCGGTTCAAGAAACTGTCATCAAATCCAGAAGCGATAAATTTCCAGAAAATAATCCAATCATGCTCACATCTTGGAATAAGGAAAATG
>VDFB02165004.1:0-20176 GCA_007258455.2 Sequoia sempervirens | reverse complement strand
TTGTGAAAATATCTATTTTTATTTATCAAATTTTATAAATTCTAGCAAGGGCTTCACTATCTTTGATTGCAATGGATATATCTTTAGAGTGGACCATATGCACTCACTTCCAACCACCTTATTGTCATAGAAACCTATGATAAAACACTTCTCACATTGTGTTGCAAGGTATACACATCATTTCTATATTTTACTTTGCGTATTTTTATTATTTAATTGATCATATTATTGAATACCTTTGCAACTTCCTAATCTATACCAAAAATGGGAAGGCTATCTTGGAGATCAATTGGATGGTCAGAAACCCCTCTTCATTGTGATGAAGTATTTGATTTTACCAATGAAACAGTGCCTACTTTATTTTACTTCTTTCTTTCTTTATTGTCTTTAAAAGAATGGAGTTTTTTCTAATCTTCTATATAAAATACTTTTTATAGGTGAAGTAGAAGTGTGTAAGCATGGGGATGATTCTTAGTAGAGAGGCTTTAATCTATGTATTGAGCCTTATTTTGATCAATATTTCATGATGGATTTGATTATAATTCTTCAATAGATCTCCTTCATGATATTGGCTTTCCTTGTGTGAGAGGATCATACAAAGGATGAGATAACACCACCACCCTCCTTTGTTTTCTAATGCCAAAAAAGCTAAGCATTTTTATTTAATTTTTTAATATTTGTGTGCAACCTAAAAATTGCTCATTTTTGGAAATATTCACCTATAATTTAATTGATGTTATATTAATTCAATTATCAACTTTAATGTTTTTAATGTTATATTAATTTTATTCTCAATTTTAATATTCTTGAAAAATAGCAAATAAGATTATTTTAATATTTTTGTCAATTTGTTAAGATTAAAATACTATTTTTTGGATATTTCTTTTATTTATCCTTTTCATGTTACCATGCTAATCATGATACAAGCATAATAGAATATGTAGAGAGGTTTTATGCACAAGGTATTTTAATTCTCTATAATCTATTTAAACATCACACTCTTCAATAGTCAAATGGTCAATAATAGTTTTGCATTTCATCCCAATCAAAAATTAGTAAACAATGAATTCATTTCTTTCCAAAATATTGAATGAATTAGCATTCATTAAAAGATCTCAAATTATTGAATAATGTAAAGGTTTAGATGAGCTTAGAGTGTATATACAATATCAGGTACATGAGTTATTTAAATTTCTTTAAGCATTTTGACATCTTTAATTTTAGTTGTAACTATTTTAAAGAATGAAATGTACATCAATGAGAAAATTGGATAGGTTGGAATTCAAACTTAGAATCTACTAGCCCTTTCATCATAAAAAAAATTCAAATTCTAACAGATCCTCAAGGGGCAATCCTGGCCTAGCTAGTATTGGGGGGATCAGTAGGGATTCTTCGGGTTCAGTAATCTTCTTCTTTTCAATCTATGAAGGGGCATAGACTACCAACCTTGTGGAAGGCTTGGATATTATTTGTTCCTTTGAGAGGGCTCATGCTTTGGAATGGAGAAGGATTATTTGTGAATATTATTCCCAAGTCTTGATCAATTTTCTTATTGAGTGAAAAGTGGTTGAGGTTACTTGGCAGTTAGCTATGGTAGTGCAACAAATTTTGCAAGTTAGTTCATCAATGGAAATGGTGAATTTTGTTCTTATTCTGAGTGAGTGGAATAGGGTTGTTGATTGCTTGGAAAAATGGGCTTTAGAGAACTTAGAGGGTTGGAGAATTGAGGAGTGGGAAATGGTTCCTCAGGTACTCTGTTGTGATTTGGAGAAAATTCTTGTTGAGGACAAGGATGGGTATGGTGTAGGATTAGTTAGTTCTTGTTCTTCTCAGTTGTTTTTGTTGGTTCTTGAGACTTCAATGCTTTTCTTTCTTTGTAATATTCCCTTCTGAATTTCAATAAATTTTTTACTCCTTTTTATATAAAAAAGGAAAATTTCAAATTATGGGTATGTGCAGGATCATCATGGAAAAAATAAGCCCTTAAGTGGCAAAAAGTTCAAAAAAATCACAGTTAGGCAACTTGACATAAAAATTGAATAAGTTATCTATATTATTTCAAAATGTGTAAGAATAGAATCTGTAGAAAATTGAATGTAGTTTCTAAACTACTAGGTTTTGTTTCAAGAATCTCGCTTACAGTGAAAATTTGAAAATTTCAATGCAATGGTACTTAAATTTTAGGAAATTTAAGGGTAGGTGCTGAAATCTAATGACCTAACCATAATAAAATGATAATATTTTTTTATAAGATTTTATATATAATTATAGGACTCATGTCCCGATGTGATACATATTTTTTTGTAATTTTTTTCCAAGTAAATATTTAATTATGAATTTTTTATTACAAATTTTAAAAAATAAAAAAACTTGTATGCCTAACCACCTTAACTTGGTCAAAAATTCATGAAATTCACGTTTTCTTTTTTAATCCTATAATAGAATTGAAGCATAGAGATGTGGCCTTTATATTTTGGATTCAAAATGTGATACATTTGAAAATATAAGATTTTTCCAAATCATCCTATCAATGCAGGGACTTTAGTCATAATTCCAAATAGAAAATGAATAATAATTCGCAATATAAATTCAAAGTAAAACATAATTTATATTGGTGGAAATTTGAGAATCTCCTTTAAAAACCCTTTTCATTTAATCAATTCTGGGTAAAAAAAAGTTCATCAACCACATACCCATCATATTGCCACTTTTTGGCCCATCATGATCCCAGGTGCACATACCCTTCTATCAAAAAGTGTATTTTCAATTCCAATACATCCTCTATGGAATCACCTACTATGATATCAAATTCAATTTTTCATGCATTGCTATAATTTCTAATAAATTTCATAAATGGTAGAATTTCATTTATGATACATTATCTTTGGTTCTAACTATTTTTGTACTACTTCAAAAATTAATAAAAAATATACAACAAAATTTTCAAAATTGTAGACAATGCTATAAACCTATCTAAATTATAATTAATCTCACTTAAAAAATTAATAAAAATATATAGTAAAAAAATTATGAAAAAATATCAAAGAATATATTAAGGTACCCACATATATTAAAATTAAAATATATTAAGGCTGCCACATATATTTAAAAAAATAATAATGAAAGGACACATGAATTGTTGCTAACCAAAAAAAAATGGAGAGCCAAAGATGAAAGGAAAAAAATAATTTCAAATCAAGAAAAAACAAAAGGAGAAAAATCGAAAGCCAAAGAAGAAAGGAAAAAATAATTTTGAATTGAGAAAAAAATTAGGTAAGGAGAAAGTGCAACAAAAAATTTTGGGAAGAAAAAAAATAGAAGTAAGTTTGTACATTTTAATACTTTTAAAACAATTCTTATCAAAAATATTTTTATTATTAATAAAACTAATATAAAATGTAAATAAATACAATTTTGCTTTCTATGATTTCTATATATATATATATATTTTTAATAGTTTTTAAAGACACCTTTTTTAAATAAGAGGATTAAATTATAAATTTTATATTATAAATAAATAAGATTTATCAATTAATCTATATTAATTTTGTGATATAATTTTTTTTATGAAATTAATGTATAATAAAATTGCTCATATCTATAATACTTATTGAACTTATATTTTAGTTTTGAATAGTTTTTTAATGACACATTATTTAAATTATTAAGAGGATTAAATTATAAAATTATATATTATAAATAAATAGGATTTATCAATTAAATTGTATTTATCTCACCATATAATTTTTTTCATGAAATTAGTTATGACTAGCATAGATACAATAAATACATCTATATAAAAGACACAGAGAGATATCAATTTCGACATGCCTTTTGAGTATAGATAGGTGCCTCAAGACTAATATCTCCTAGCATTTTTTGGATAGATGTAGAGAGAGATTAGTTTTGACATGCCTTTTGAGTATAGATAGGTGAGTCAAGACTGATATCTCTTAGCATTTTTTAGATAGATGTGTAAAAGACACAAAGAGATATCAATTTCAACATGCCTTTTGAGAATAGATAGCTCAAGACTAATATCTCTTAGCATTTTTTAAATAAATGTTTTTTAGATATCTATGCTAGTTCTAATTTTTAAATGTTGTATGGAATAAATATCACTTTTTAAAATTACATTAAGTATAAAAAGTAAGTTGTTAAAACTTATAAAAAAAATTCACAAATCATTTTGATTTTTTAAAAATAGAAATACATTTAAAATTTGCACATGAAATCTTTAAAACCATTAATTCAATTCATCTCCAAATTCTTAATAGTTTATTTGGCATGGGTTACAAAGTGTTAAAATTTGCTTAAAAATGGCAATTTCAATGTTGCACTCTAGAAAGAGTGGGACACACTATTGTGGGATCATCCATTAGCAAATTCAAGCATTTAATTGATGGCATCTAACTCTTACACTCTTATAACTCACTTTAGAAATATTGTATAGCCTTTTCCACTTTTATTCTACATTTTTCTTCATTTTGCATGAAAGCCAAGATGATGAATGGCTAGCATTGAACAACATTTTTTCCTTACATTTCCAATAAACCCATGATTGGGGATAATTCAGATCCAATTACTACTTACAACATATCAAGAACACCTAAAATATGCTTCTTTATGAGCTTGTTGGATAGCATCCAAAATTTTCTCTTTCTTCCTCAAGTTTAATAATACACCAATTCCCATTGAGACAACATCCAAATTTGTAATGGTGACCAATGGTAACAAAAACTTATCTCTCAATAACCATTGTAGGATAAAAGTTAGGAATTATGTCCACTTCTATAAAAGAAATGATCAAATATAAATACAATTTTTTAACTTACAACAAACAAAAGTGTTTGGAATTTTAAAATGATATAAATTTAATAAAATGTGAAAATTTTAGTGTAGTTTAAGTTTAAAGCTTTTTATTTTTTGAAAAACAATTTAATATTTTTTTATAAATTTAATTTAATATTTTAATTGCTATTTAAAAATGAAGTCATTGAAAATAATAATAAATTTTTAATTAAAAGATTTAACTAATTAATAAATGTGTTGAAATGTGCCTTAACATCCATGGGTCTAAAATAATGTGTCTCACAGAAATTTTGTGTACCACTAAAAAAAATTCTAATAGCTTTGTGTGTTATTTGTTTGAAATTATACTCAACCAATTGGAAACCATTTTCTAATTTCATACCTTGGGTTGGATCAACAAATGGAATCATAGGGTCTTCACTCTTTAAATAAAATTTTCAAAATTCTATTTTTTAATAGATTTAATTTGATTATTATATTTATTTTATATCTTCTAGTGAACATAGACTTTTCAATGAATATCAAGGTCTTTATTCTTGAAAAAAAGAAATAATAATAAATTCTTAAAAATTAAAAGGTTTCAACAAATACAAAATTAAGTTGAATGGGATAAACTTGCTTACATTATAATTAATCTCATTTCCAAAATTAATTAAAAAATATGTAGTAAAAAATTATGAAAAAATATTTACTATTAGATATTGGTGTTATCAATCTATATTTCAAAATTTTAAAAAGTATTTAAAAAAAATATAATGATATGAAATAAATATCACTTTTTAAAAATGCTATTAATTATAACAAATAATTTGTCAAAATTTTGCAAAAATTTCACAAATATTATTAATTATATTTAAAATCATTTATTTTGATCTTAATAGAGAATGCAAATATCTGACTTTTATATGATAAATGAGATTTTGGAGGCTTTTATCATTAAAGGGCAGTTGATTTACCATTAAATGACAACTGAAACTCATCCTCTAATGACTCAATAGTGATTTAGATTGGTTTAGGATCAAATCTCACACTAAATGTAATCTATTGACTAATAATTTTAAATTTCAATTAATTAAATATATTTTGATATCAATTTGAGAACAATTTAAAATAGAAGACACAAAATTGTGAAGAATTTTTTTGTGGTACAAATTTGTTTTATAAGGCACATTATGCTATTCATTTCAATTTCTTGTTGAGCAGTTATAAGCCAAGACAATGAGAAGATTGTGGTAGAATAAATGAGATGGTTTTTATTAATTCTAAAGAAGCAAAAAAAAATAACACAAAAGAAAGAAATAAAAACAAAGAACACAATTTATAGTGGTTCACCCAGATTGGCTACATCCACTCTCAAGATAGGGAAGACTTATATTAACAATTATCAGATATATAATACATGGTCTGCACACATATTCTGGCACCATTCAACCAACTCCTAGTCAAGAATAGTGAAGGATCACAATAAATGAAATAGTGACAGAGTAATTGTAACGGTTGGATTTCACCATCCAACAATTTTGACATTTAAAAAAAAAACTATATTTTTGATATAGAACAATAGAAATGAGATAAACTAAGCTAATAACTCAAGAAAAATAGAATAACATAAAAATAGTGCTCATAAATCTATACATTGTAGACTCTGCAATGCTATCTTCTTTATTCATGCTTAAATAAAAACAACAATACCAATACAAAGAAAGCAGTTACAAAAAGACTCAAAAAAGGAGACATGAACAATTCCAGGTGGAGTAACTGGTAGCAAAAAATAGAGCAATAATAGTCAATTACATTTGCGTTGTGGTTATTCCATTATATTTCTTATTATAGACCAACGAATATATTCACTTGTTCCTATCTTGGCTCGCCATTATGAGGTGAGTGTACTTGATTTATGTAGAGGAACATGTTAGTTCTGGTAGCTTGGACAATTGTTCATCCATTGTCCAAGAATTAGTAAGTAGTTGTTTTTCTAGAGACTTTGGTTAGAGTGAAGACAATTATTTAATTAATTTTATGATTCCTTTAGGGACATCTAGAAACCAATTTGTTATTGGTTGTTAAGGTCTATTTTATCTCAGTCGTTGATTGAGATTAAATCTTGGTCGTTGGTTTTTCAATGAGAGTAGTATAAAAGGGGTCATTGGGAATTTGGAGAGGACACACTTGAGAAGCATTTGCAGTGATAGAAAATGAATTTGCAATGTTAGCAAATTGTATTGCAGTGATAGCAAGGGTGTGGTGATAGTGTTGCATACAACAACAATGAAATCTCAGCAGGAGAAATTGGGAGAAGAATTTTCAAAGGAGAATATTGTCTGAGCTCTGCCAGTAAGAGGCAAACAGTTTATGTATCTCTTAATTTGCTAAAGTTTAATATAAATTCCTCATCTACAGTATTGGTTTTCCCTTCGGGGTTTTTCCAGGGATAATTATCCAAAAATATCATGTTCATTGTGTTGCATATTTTGCATTTGTGATTTTATTTGTGAATTTGTAGTAATATTATTTTTCAATATTTACTATGAATTAATTTTTGCTAGTCAAATAATCCATATAAGATAGGAGATTAATAATTAGAAACTGCAATATAATTTTCACATGGTATCGGAGTTGATCTGAGGGCAGAAAAATCTCAATGTAGGCCCAGGAAGAAAAATCAAGGGTTTATAAAACCCAAGTTGACCTCTTCAGAATTAATTTTTTTCTTTATTTCTTTTGAGATGGCCTCAACAGGTTTAAGAGATCAGGTAGATTGGATGGGGCCTTAAATTTTGGCATCTGGAAAGCTAGAATTTCTTTATTGTTGGAAGAGAATTGTATCAAGGAATATGTGACTAGTGTTGTAGCTGTACCTACAAATCCAACACAGCTCACAACATATAAAAAGGAAGATGCCAAGGCAAGGAGGTTGATTCTTGACAGTGTTAAGGACCATATTGTTCTACATATTATAGAGTTAGATATAATGAAGAAGATGTGGGATGCCATTCTGAATCTATACCAGAATGCTACCACTAATGAGAAGCTGATTCTTAGATAAAAGTTCAGGAATACTCAAATGAATAAGGGAGAAGATGTTACAAGTTACCTCACCAAACTCAGACTTGTCAAGGATGAGTTTGCAGTTGTTGGAGATAAACTAGATGATGATGAGCTAGTATGGATAGCCCTAAATGGGTTTACTAAGTAGTGGGATGTCTTTGTTCAAGTTATTAATGGATGAGATACCTTACCGAGTTGGGATTGAATCTGAAGTGACTTCACTCAGGAGGAGTTTAGACTAAGTCTTGTCAATAGGACCAGTAGTAAAAGTCAAAAAAGTGAGGTAGAACAGGAAAACGTTTCCCTAGTAGGAAAAGGGAAAGCAAAGAAGGGGTCTAGCAAAGGATCAAATCCACAAAGTGAGAAGAAGAAGAAGAAGGATCTATCTAAGATCAAATGCTATGGTTGTCACGAGTTTTGCCACTATGTCAGCGATTTCCTACAAAGGAAGAAGAATGAAAAGAAAGGCAAGAAGCAGACAACAATTTTTAGATGAGCTCTCTAGCAGAATGGAGGATGAATTTTCTCTCATAGCTTGTATGGTTAGCTCAACCTCATAGGGTGTTTAGTAGATAGATAATGGGGAGTCATTTCATATGACAGGAGTTAGAGACTACTTCTCCAGTTATAAGGAGGAGGATATTAGAATCCAAATTTCTATGGGGAACATGTCCAAATTCAATCCTGTTGGGAAAGGGACTATTCTATTTCAGAGGGAGAATGGCAAGTTGATTCTGTAGTGCCCTCCGTTGTGACCTTTCTAGATTTTGTGTAAGTGTTTAATTGCGTTATTGTTGTTTTGTGGGTGATTAGTTTATGTAGTTAACATAATATTTGATGGAATTTGTACTCAATTAATTAAAATAGCATTGAGTAAATGAAACTAGAAATTAAGATGAAAATTAAATAAATCAGTTTTATAAAATATTAAGTAAAGAGTTATTAATAAATAAATAAACTAATTGTTTTATCAAAAGTATTCTTTAATGATATTCGATAATAATCAATAATTTATTAGTTGTTCAAAGATAAATTAGATTCTAATCAAAAATAGAAAAGAATCGTTCATTGCTAAATAAATAAATAAATATTATTATTAAAGCATCGTGATAAGATTTTGGGAAGAGTAAAAGGCAAGAGAAGCTGGAAAAGATGATATACGCTTTATCTTCCTCTATCTCATCACCTTCCAGTAGAGTTTTCAATCTTTGAAACTCATAAATTAGAATTCAAGAGTCACTCTGGGGGAGAATTCTATTCTACCCGAGATTGGGAGTAAGGGCGAAGAACACAATTTTCAGGCATCACAGTCTACAACAATTTGAGAAGCGACATTTCCAACCAATATGCAGAAAAATAATGTTTCTTCTGAGCGATTCTATTATCGGTACAATGTTTCTTACCTAAATCTGCTAATAAATAAGTAATGCATATAGTTATATGTAATTCCATGATTCATTTTGCTGGAAAGTTTCTGCATATTTCAATAAACACTTTTAGAGTTTAATCTGTAATCTTAGTCTTCTGTGAAACTACATCTACTTGCGGCATTATGTCAAATAGTTTGCTTGCCTTGTCTACGCCTTCATAGATTGCACTCTTTCTTTTCCTGCGTTATGATTGCGCCCTCACATCTATGGTTTTCTTACTTCAATGTTGAATGGACTTGATCTCTAGTTATCATATATGGCTTATCATCTATTCAGTTTGATTATTATATATCAAAATTCCAATGGGTATTATGTTGGAATTCACTGTTTTACTCTAGACTTGATTTTGATTCATATACTGTGTTTGATGGATCACTGCAATTACATTTAGTCTGAGGTTCGATGCATAATCATGGTTTGTTATCAACCTTACTCTCATGCATCTTATTCTTTTGCTGGTGGTGTCAATTTCTTTTAACCTGTGGGATGTGTTATGAAGCGTTGGGAATAATAGGAAATTTATAGATTTAAATAAATTCTTTGATTTCGTTGACAACCAGTCTCAGCGTAGTCACTTTTTCATTTGATGATGATAATTGATACTTTAAATAGCGGGCTAAGTTTTAAGCGCGTCCTCTCCATAATGTAGTCTTCTTGAAAATGCTAAAGTAGCTGCTTCCTTGATGATTTAATCCTATAACCTAATATAGTTCGTCACCTCTTAACTCGTCTTTTCACAATACCTCTACCTTGCACTCCATATTATGGAATCCATCGAATGAACTTAGGCTTCTAGGAAACAATCTGCCAACCGAAAAATTTTACCTGTCTCCTCTAGACTATTGATTGATTTGTATTTATCAAGGCATCCATTGAATGAACCTATGCTATTTTAGACTAGAATGACCAAGCTTTGTGTGTATACTTCAGGCCATTTGAGATAGAAATGCTTTAGCTCTATTGGCTAATAACCTCTTTGATTTCATTGTTAACCTATCGCAGCAACTCGCTTGAACATGAGAGGGTGTATAGATTTAAATAACTCTCTAATTTTATTATCAAATCCCAAATGTTATCCGCAAGACTATGGCTTCTCACATTTTTGCAACCGTAACCATCTCAAATTTGGAGGAAGCTTGGTTCGTGTGTCTTCTCTGATGCCGTCAATGAGCAGATTGTTCAAGTGAAGAAATTGAGGACCAATGAGCAGATTATTTAATTCTCTTGGTCTGCACAATGTTTCAAGCCTTTTCCAATTACCTTCGTTCAGTCGAAGTTGAGAGAAATTGATGTTATTGGATACAGTGTTTAGATGAGCTCCTTCACATAGTCTGGTACTCTAAATTTGTATAATCCCCCTGATACCTTTGGCAACCCGCCATAGCTACTGCTATTAGACTTGCATGGGTGTAGAAATTAAACAATCTCTCTGATTTTCATTGTCCACCTGTCTCTACCACGCACTTGAACATAATAGGAAGTTTAGCGGTTTAAATAATCTCTCTGATTTTATTGTCAACCTATCTCAGCTTTTGTTCAAATTAGTGGATCCAATTTAGAAGAATTTTTCACTAAGTAATTTAGAATTACTCTCCCTTGATAAACTGCAGACTCTTCCATAGTTGCTGCATTAACATATGTTGTTCTCCTTGCGGTGTACGTTTGGCTTTTGGTATTCTATCTTCATATGAATAGGTATGTAAATATACCCTCATTATGGAGATAAAATATTGAAGCAGGGTATTTTAGCAGTGAAGTTTTGGCTCTTGTAGGATGGGATTTTAAAACCACTTAACTGTATATTTATATATTGAATGAATAAACATATATTATTTATAACGCTTTTTGGTAGGAAGGACACTTGGTTGAACTCGTTGTGTTTCGATCAATTCTCTTAGAATAATGAAAAATAATATGAATTAATGAAGACATATATTTTCTAGAATATTGAGTGCATAGTACTCCCTTATAATGGAATTATAGAATTAAGGGAATTATGATTCAATTTAGGAGTTTTGAATTAAATGATTGCGAACTCAAGTAGGTGTTATAAATATATATAAATATATGTTTAATTATAATGGTAAAGCATGGCATAATATAGTAAGTTTTGTTTGTTTTATTTTATAGTTTTAATAAATTTTGCTTAAACGATATATATTGCTTTGAGACTTTGTTCTTAATTATTTTATAAAATTGGCTAGATCGTAAATATTGATGATTAAAGGATTTAATTAAGTTGAGCGAATTAAAAGTGGTAGATTAGAATTTTGAATTTGTAAGTAATCTTTAATCATTTTATTTTGAAACACAGGTATTTTATAGATTAAAATAAAATAAAAATAAAGAGTTATGTTTTTGAAAATATGAGTAAATGTAGTCTCTTATATAAAATTAAATATTGAAGTAAAGAAATTCATATAAAAATATTTGTATGCAAGAATTTGCGTGTTATTAATGTTCATGTGATTGTTCAATATTTACAAGTTAATGATGTAAATAGGTATGTGTAGGGTTGGAAAATATAATGGTCATGTTAAGTCTCACATAGGTATTTGAAAAGATTTAAATGAGTTTTAAAATTGTCCCTTGAATTGAGTTTCATTCTTAATTATTTCTTTTGGACTATTAGTTAGTTTTTATGGTAATCTGAGTTTCTATTTGAGGTTCTTATATGGACAGTTATTTAGAACCTTGAGATTGTAATTGTTTTGAGTAGGTTGGTTTCTTTTAATTGAGAATGTGGCTAGATAATTTTTGTCATTGCCATGTTGCTGATTTTATGAATGTAATTTTCGTACCACTCTAAGGGATTCTTGTGAGGAGAAAATTGAGGTCTCCCGTGGAATGCCTAATTGGTGGCTTTTGGATGTTGAGTGATTCTTGATGATTTAAAGGTTAATTTTCTTCTATGATTCCTTTTTGAGGTGACACCATTGTTGATTTGTGGATGGGTCTTGATGAACCTTCCCTTTTTATGGTTTTTCTGAGTTACTCTCATATTTGGTGAAAATTTATTCTTGTGTTGGAATTATTGGAGAAATACGCTTGATGCTTCACTTTACCCTCGTTGTGGGTTTTTCATTCTTTTGGCTTCCAGAGGCTTGAGATGGTTGATAATTGATGTTCTCTCTCTTTTTGTGCCCTTGATGTGGCAAGTGGTTGGTTTCATGATTTTGAAAGGGTTGTACGGAATTGTTGAGACTTTGATTATGTATTTATAGCGAGATGGGTAATGCCTCGCATGCTTCTCTATTGTGATTCTTTGTTCAAATTATGATTGTACAACCCTTGGTTTTTATGTTGTTGGGTCTCTAGGGAGAGTGGCTCTTCGTGGGGGCCGACGCCCCGTTTAAGGGGAAGGGCACAGGATAACCCACGAGTGAGTTAGTAAACAAGTGAAAACCTAATAATTAACTTAGGAGGGTTGGGTAGTAATATCATTATAAGATTAATAAAATGGATGCCTCGTCTTCATTAGTGCTTTAAGGGCTAATGGAAGGTGAGGCCGTGGTTAATCGTGACCTCATCCTCACAGAGGTCTATGGCTCCCATGAGTCACCCTATGGACCGGCGCCTCCAGTTGGGAGGAAGAGCACAGGACAGCCCATGTAGGACTATGCGATGACACTCTCCCCTAGTTGCCCATGTGTTTTACTTTATTGTGTTCCTCTGGAAGTAGGTTATGGGAGTTGGTTTAGATTGTTGATATATGGTTTTATATTGAATTGTGATTATTTCCTTGATGCATCTTTGGTGTACTTCGTGGTCTTGTATGATCTTAATGATATTTGATTTATGACCTTGTACTTTTATGGTATTGTGATATGATGTTATTGAATTGCAATTTGGAATTGTATTATGTTTATTAATTCAGTTTGTTTTGGAAGTGTTTCATGATCATCGTTTGGTGAGATTTATGATTTTAAATTATTTTGATGACTCTTGGATGTTGTTGAATATGTCATTGTACTCCTTGAATTTTATGATACTTTTGTATGGCGTTAAGTCTTGTGATGTCATGTTTGGATGTTCTTGGTTGAGGACTCTTCTTGTCAGCTCCTAGCATGGGGGGTGGCTTTTCGGACTCACATGGTCGGGTGGAACGTGCCAAGCACCCCATTGGGTCCCCAATCGAGGATCAAGAGGTGTGGATTGGTGTTGTTGCAGCGACTCCAGAGTTGTATCGGTCATGGAGCCAGTTTTCATCTATTCATTAGTATCATGATTCTTGTGTATGGTTTCCATTTATGTTTGGAAACACTATTGTATCATTGTACCTCTAGAACATTGTATTGTAATGTAATGTTAAACCTTATGTGGCTATTGGAAATTGTTATTCAATGTGTTAAGTTAATTATGCATATGTTGTATTTATGTACGCAAATGGTTCTTATCAATGATTTATCATGTATGTGCTTCATTTGATAATGTTTACTTTATATCTTTGGATTTTATTCTTTATTGTTGTTGTATGGATCTAAGTTGCGTAATGACTCTTCGTGTACCCCAAGGGATGTATGTGTTAATGAATCTATTTAAATGAAATTCATGTTATGACTTAATGTGTATGTTATGTTTACTTAAAAATAAAATAAAAAAAATTGTGTTGTAATTATTGTGTTGTTGTCCTTTGGGGTTCACACGGCGGGGCGTTACAACATTGGTATCAGAGCATAGGTTCATACACTGGGCACTATGTGTTCTCACTATGTAACCTTGCACTTAGACCCGTGAGTCTTGAGTTTCACTTTTCTGCTGTCATTGTTGTGAACTTAAATTTCTTCTACTAGATGGTGTCGGGTCGATGGTGCAGGAAACTGATGGGAAAGGATAGGACCCTCGGTGTAGTACGCAATGCACCGATATCCTTCCTGTCAGGGATGCTCTATGGAACCTTGAGTTTGAGTATGATGTGTTCTTGGTGATGTGTTTTATGTGTGTGAATATGTCAAGTGTGCATGAAATCTGCGATTTTGTTGTCCTTGAGTGATGAATTATGTTTCTTGAATTTGTGAAGGTGTAAAATTTTACCCTTTTTATTGAAATTAATGTGAGTTTTGGTGTTGAATAATGGTTAAAGTGGAGTTCCTTGTGTGAAAATTATGAGTTTTAACAAAGATGTGAGGTTTTGTGGATAATTATTCTATGATTTTTAGTAGAATATAGTATCTTGAGGTTAAAATGCAACTTGAATTATTGGTACTAATGTGCAATGCTCTATGGTAGCTTCTGAATTACAGGAAGTGGGCTTCAGAAAGCATAGTGATGAAGGTAATGTAATTGTAAAATGCAGGTATAGACACTTATAATGTCAAGTAGTAATTAATTTTGATACAGTATAGGAATTAGATTTATGGTTAGCATCCTTATGCGAATATTGCCTAACTAATAAGAAGCAAACTATTTATGAGTTACTAGAATTTTTTTGACTATTATGTGCAGTTTTGTGGGAGGGACAGTGTGGTATCACTCACTCGCGAGTGCCCTACTATGCTGAGAATTCCTCTCATGATGTATTTATGATATATATGTATTGTGCACAACGTTTGTTTGCATGCAGGATTGCAGGAACTAAGTCTCGATTCCACCTGCATTGTCAGGACAGGGCGAGCATTATATACACCCAATGGGATTGACGTGGAAAATAGGGACTGACAAGAAAGTTTCCTCAACCTAGTACATCACTAGTCCTTGTGTTTGGAAAATTGGTCTGGTTGCAACCCCATCACCACTTTTGTTTTGACATCATTTCCTTATTTTGGTTTGTTTAATTTTCATTGCTTACTTCATGGCGTTTAATTGATGATTTGACTTGTGGTGTTGATGTGCTTATGATCATTGATATTGTTTTGTTTCCATGTTTATGCTTGAGCTTGACTTCCAGGAGTAAGTCGAAGCTTAGGGGGGGAGGATGTAGTGCCCTCCGTTGTGACCTTTCCAGATTTTGTGTAAGTGTTTAATTGCATTATTGTTGTTTTGTGGGTGATTAGTTTATGTAGTTAACATAATATTTGATGGAATTTGTACTCAATTAATTAAAATAGCATTGAGTAAATGAAACTAGAAATTAAGATGAAAATTAAATAAATCAGTTTTATAAAATATTAAGTAAAGAGTTATTAATAAATAAATAAACTAATTGTTTTATCACAAGTATTCTTTAATGATATTCGATAATAATCAATAATTTATTAGTTGTTCAAAGATAAATTAGATTCTAATCGAAAATAGAAAAGAATCGTTCATTTCTAAATAAATAAATAAATAATATTATTAAAGCATCGTGATAAGATTTTGGGAGGAGTAAAAGGCAAGAGAAGCTGGAAAAGATGATATACGCTTTATCTTCCTCTGTCTCATCACCTTCCAGTAGAGTTTTCAATCTTTGAAACTCATAAATTAGAATTCAAGAGTCACTCTGGGGGGGAATTCTATTCTACCCGAGATTGGGAGTAAGGGCGAAGAACACAATTTTTAGACATCACAGTCTACAACAATTTGAGAAGCGACATTTCCAACCAATATGGAGAAAAATAATGTTTCTTCTGAGCGATTCTATTATCAGTACAATGTTTCTTACCTAAATCTGCTAATAAATAAGTAATGTATATAGTTATATGTAATTCCATGATTCATTTTGCTGGAAAGTTTCTGCATATTTCAATAAACGCTTTTAGAGTTTAATCTGCAATCTTAGTCTTCTGTGAAACTACATCTACTTGCGGCATTATGTCAAATAGTTTGCATGCCTTGTCTACGCCTTCATAGATTGCACTCTTTCTTTTCCTACATTATGATTGTGCCCTCACATCTGTGGTTTTCTTACTTCAATGTTGAATGGACTTGATCTCTAGTTATCATCTATGGCTTATGATTTGTTTAGTTTGATTATTATATATCAAAATTCCAATCGGTATTATGTTGGAATTCACTGTTTTACTCCAGACTTGATTTTGATTCATATACTGTGTTTGATGGATCACTACAATTACATTTAGTCTAAGGTTCGATGCATAATCATGGTTTGTTATCGACCTTACTCTCATGTGTCTTATTCTTTTGCTGGTGGTGTCAATTTCTTTTAACCTGTGGGATGTGTTATGAAGCGCTGGGCATAATAGGAAATTTATAGATTTAAATAGATTCTCTGATTTCGTTGACAACCAGTCTCAGTGCACTCACTTTTTCATTTGATGACAATAATTGATACTTTAAACAGCGGGCTAAGTTTTAAGCGTGTCCTCTCCATAATGTAGTCTTCTTGAAAATGCTAAGGTAGCTCCTTCCTTAACGATTTAATCCTGTAACCTAATATAGTTCGTCACCTCTTAACTTGTCTTTTCACAATACCTCTACCTTGCACTCCATATTATGGAATCCATCGAATGAACTTAGGCTTCCAGGAAACCATCTGCCAACCGAAACATTTTACCTATCTCCCCTGGACTATTGATTGATCTGTATCTATCAAGGCATCCATTGAATGAACCTATGCTATTCCGGACTGGAATGACCAAGCTCTGTGTGTATACTTCAGGCCATTTGAGATAGAAATGCTTTAGCTCTATCGGCTAATAACCTCTTTGATTTCATTGTTAACTTGTCGCAGCAACTCACTTGAACATGGGAGGGTGTATAGATTTAAATAATTCTCTGATTTTATTATCAAATCCCAAATGTTATCTGCAAGACTGTGGCTTCTCACATTTTTACAACCGTAACCATCTCAAATTTGGAGGAAGCTTGGTTCGTGTGTCTTCTCTGATGTCGTCAATGAGTAGATTGTTCAAGTGAAGAAATTGAGGACCAATGAGCAGATTATTTAATTCTCTTGGTCTGCACAATGTTTCAAGCCTTTACCAATTACCTTCGTTCAGTCGAAGTTGAGAGAAATTGATGTTATTGGATACAGTGTTTAGATGAGCTCCTTCACATAGTCTGGTACTCTAAATTTGTATAATCCCCCTGATACCTTTGGCAACCCGCCATAGCTACAGCTATTAGACTTGCATGGGTGTAGAAATTAAACAATCTCTCTGATTTTCATTGTCCACCTGTCTCTGCCACGCACTTGAACATAATAGGAAGTTTAGCGGTTTAAATAATCTCTCTGATTTTATTGTCAACCTGTCTTAGCTTTTGTTCAAATTAGTGGATCCAATTTAGAAGAATTTTTCACTAAGTAATTTAGAATTACTCTCCCTTGATAAACTGCAGACTCTTCCATAGTTGCTGCATTAACATATGTTGTTCTCCTTGCGGTGTACGTTTGGCTTTTGGTATTCTATCTTCATATGAATAGGTATGTAAATATACCCTCATTATGGAGATAAAATATTGAAGCAGGGTATTTTAGCAGTGAAGTTTTGGCTCTTGTAGGATGGGATTTTAAAACCACTTAACTGCATTAGTTATATTTTGAATGAATAAACATATATTATTTATAATGCTTTTTGGTAGGAAGGACACTTGGTTGAACTCATTGTGTTTTGATCAATTCTCTTAGAATAATGAAAAACAATATGAATTAATGAAGACATATATTTTCTAGAATATTGAGTGCATAGTACTCCCTTATAATGGAATTATAGAATTAAGGGAATTATGATTCAATTTAGGAGTTTTGAATTAAATGATTTCATAACTCAAGGCAACATATATAAATATATGTTTGAATTGTGTTTAAAGTATGCATAACATAAAAAGTTTTGTTTGTTTTGATTTTATAGTTTTAATAAAATTTATTTAAATGATATATATTGCTTTGAGACTTTGTTCTTAATTATTTTATAAAAAATCATTAGATCAGAACATTTACGATTAAAGGATTTAATTAAGTTGAGCGAATTAAAAGTGGTAGATTAGAATTTTAAATTTGTAAGTAATCTTTAATCATTTTATTTTGAAACACAGGTATTTTATAGATTAAAATAAAATAAAAATAAAGAGTTATGTTTTTGAAAATATGAGTAAATGTAGTCTCTTATATAAAATTAAATATTGAAGTAAAGAAATTCATATAAAAATATTTGTATGCAAGAATTTGCGTGTTATTAATGTTCATGTGATTGTTCAATATTTACAAGTTAATGATGTAAATAGGTATGTGTAGGGTTGGAAAATATAATGGTCATGTTAAGTCTCACATAGGTATTTGAAAAGATTTAAATGAGTTTTAAAATTGTCCCTTGAATTGAGTTTCATTCTTAATTATTTCTTTTGGACTGTTAGTTAGTCTTTATGGCAATCTGAGTTTCTATTTGAGGTTCTTATATGGACAGTTATTTAGAACCTTGAGATTGTAATTGTTTTGAGTAGGTTGGTTTCTTTTAATTGAGAATGTGGTTAGATAATTTTTGTCATTGCCATGTTGCTGATTTTATGAATGTAATTTTCGTACCACTCTAAGGGATTCTTGTGAGGAGAAAATTGAGGTCTCCCGTGGAATGCCTAATTGGTGGCTTTTGGATGTTGAGTGATTCTTGATGATTTAAAGGTTAATTTTCTTCTATGATTCCTTTTTGAGGTGACACCATTGTTGATTTGTGGATGGGTCTTAATGAACCTTCCCTTTTTATGGTTTTTCTGAGTTACTCTCATATTTGGTGAAATTTTATTCTTGTGTTGGAATTATTGGAGAAATACGCTTGATGCTTCACTTTACCCTCGTTGTGGGTTTTTCATTCTTTTGGCTTCCAGAGGCTTGAGATGGTTGATAATTGATGTTATCTCTCTTTTTGTTCCCTTGATGTGGCAAGTGGTTGGTTACATGATTTTGAAAGGGTTGTACGGAATTGTTGAGACTTTGATTATGTATTTATAGCAAGATGGGTAATGCCTCGCATGATTCTCTATTGTGATTCTTTGTTCAAATTATGATGGTACAACCCTTGGTTTTTATGTTGTTGGGTCTCTAGGGAGAGTGGCTCCTCGTGGGGGCCGGCGCCCCATTTAAGGGGAAGGGCACAGGATAACCCATGAGTGAGTTAGTAAACAAGTGAAAACCTAATAATTAACTTAGGAGGGTTGGGTAGTGTTGTGCATGTTTTGCACACATGCCCCGCCGTAGGCAGGGACCCCCTTTTTTTTTTTCTCTCGACATGCTGTTTTGCTCCTATCTTGTTTTGTGTGCCCTATTTCCAAGCCCAAATTAGTCATGTGCCATGAAACAATCGAATTCCCCTACCCAAATTCACCTACTTGGGGTATTCAAATTTGCGAAGAAATAAAGTCACCCATCCCCTTTCTGCCTTTTGTCTTGCTTTGGTTGTTTCGGAAACGTTCGTGGACCCCCGTCGGTGCAGTTTCCACATTTTTGGCTTTTGGGACAACTTTTTGGTAGATTTAGGGTGTGTTTGGGGTGTTTCTATGAACTGCCAAGGTTGCATCAATGTTCGGTTAAGTTTTGGTTATTCCGGAGCTTCGTCCCGCTTTGGCTGTTTTGAAAACATCCGTGGACCCTCGTCGCTCCCGTTTCCTCAATTTTGACTTTGGGAGCAATCTTTTTTGTATCGGGGATGTGTTTGAAATACGTAAATGAACTGCCAAGGTTTCTTTGATGTTCCGTTAAGTTTCGATGGTTTCGGAACTTTCCCTCCGGAGTTCCCTTCCTCCTTGGCTGTTTGGAAATGTCTGTGGACCCCCGTCGCTCCCGTTTCCTCAATTTTGACTTTGGGGTCACCCTTTTCTGGATCTGGGATGTGTTTGATGTGCTAAAATGAACTGCCAAGGTTTCGTCAAAGTTTGGTTAAGTTTCGGTGGTTTCGGAGCTTCATCCCCCTTTTGCTGTTTGGAACATCCGTTGGCTCAGGGCGACCCGGCCTCCAGAGCCCGGCCCCTCCGTGGCCATTTTCGGGACTTTTCCCCTCCGTGGCCGTTTCCGG
>VDFB02165002.1:0-14178 GCA_007258455.2 Sequoia sempervirens | reverse complement strand
CTAGTGAACTTGACCTCCGAGGCTTAACTTGACCTTTCCAAGGGGTGTACCTAAATCGTGGAAACCAAATGAAAACTAGTGGAACTTAACTAAAACAACTTTTTTCCATAAGGTAAAAGTGAAATTTAAGCACTATTTTTGACTTTTTTGAGTGTTTCTGACCCCCTAATGTGTCATGTTTGTGTTTGTGCAAGAATCTAATCAACATTTGGAAAGAAACAAGAAGAAAAATCATTAACAAATTTTCTTACAAGGTTATTTATTTATCAATTTTTGCTTGTTTCTTGATAATTTAGGCACTTAACTTAACTAGGGGTGTCAATTTACCTTGTGTGTTGTGCTTGTTGGCAAGCTATTGACATATCCAATCCCCTTGCACCATTTTTTGATCCTGGGTGACAAGAAATCATAGCTTACCAAGTCATTTTTGTGTCACCTATTTTCTTTTTATTAGGGGACTTACTTGGGGATTTCATCACCCCAAGGGACAATTCTAACCACGCATACTGGCGGGGTATATAAAGGGGGAGAGCGAAATTTGTACCTCAATCTAGTCATGTCATTATGGGTGAAGCATTGGGATGACGTGAAGAGTTCATCTAACCCTTTAGTATCTCGCTAAGGTTCTTGACTCATGCTTGTGATGAGCTGGTGTTCATGGTTTGGGCCTCATGTATCAGGTGTATATCAAGGACTCCCTAGTGACCATGTTCATCCTAGAATAGAAGACTTTGTTGGTCATACCCATTCTACTAGACTTAGGATCGTGTTGCTTGAACTGTTTTCTTTGTGCGAAACCAGCAATTTTTTGTTCAGTCGAGTTAGCCTTATCCTTTGAATGTTGTTGTTGTGTTTTGGGTCCTTTGCCTTAGTCTTCTTTCTGAAAACCAAGTTCAGACTTGTCCACATGCATACTTGACCTTTAGGGGTGAACCTAACCTCTTGCAAGGGCATACCTGACCTCTAAACCAACCCCTTTTCAGCCTATTTCAATCAATTTTGTCCAATCTTCAGTCAGATAGGCATAGCTGACCTCTAGGGGCATACCTAACCTTTGGAGGTGGACCTGCCCCTTGAACAGTCAGTTGTGTCACCTGTTTCATCATTTTGAACCCTTGTTTCATCATTTTGAGCACCTATTTTTTCGTTCCAAGAAGTTTTTCATCCCATTTCGATCATTTGTTCACACATTACGAGTAAATGTTCATGCATTTCAAACCTTCTTCTATCATCTTGAACTCTCGTTCTATCATTCTAATCATTCATTTACTCATTTTGAGTAAACCTTCATCCATTATGAAACCACTTCTATCATTTTGAGCTCTCGTTTGGCCATTCCAATCATCTGTTCACTCATTCTGAGTAAACATTCATCCATTCTAAAGCTCATTTTGTCATTCTAAACTCTTGTTCACCCTTTTCGATCATTCCTTTACTCATTCTAAGTAAACATTCATCCATTTCGAACCTCCTATCATTTTGAACTCTCATTCACCCTTTTTGATCATTTGTTTACTCGTTCCGAGTAAATGTTCATCCATTTCAAACCTCCTATCATTCTAAACTCTCAATCACCCATTTCGATCAATCATTTACTCAGTCCAAGTAATCTTTCATTCAATTTGAACCTTCATATTCTCATTCCAAGAATCATTAGTCCATTCTTAGCAATCGTTTACTCATTTTGAGTAGTCGTTCATCCCTCTTGATCATTTGCTTACTCATTCTGAGTAATCATTTGTTCATTTCGAACCTTCATTTTCTCATTCTGAGAATCATTCATCTATTCTTAGTAGTCGTTTACTCATTTTGAGTAGTTTTCCATCCCTCTTGATCATTCCTTTACTCATTCTGAGTAATCATTCGTTCATTTTGAATCTTCATCTTCTAATTCCGAGAATCATTTATCCATTCTGATTAGTCCTTTACTCATTTCAAGTAGTTACTCATCCCTCTTGATCATTCATTTACTCATTCTGAGTAATCATTCACTCATTTTGAACCTTCATCTTCTCATTCCGAGAATCATTCATTCATTCTTAGTAGTCATTTACTCATTTTGAGTAAGCATTCATCCCTCTCAATCATCTGTTTACTCGTTCTGAGTAATCTTTCATCTATTCCGAGCTTCCACCTTCTCATTCTGAGTAATCTTTCATTTATTCTGAGCTTCCATCTTCTCATTCCGAGAATCCATTACCTGTCCCGATCTTTCATCCTCTTCATCCTAAAATCTATTTCCTCATTTCATGCGCCTGTTTACCTACTCAAAGCAGTTGTTTTTGTCTATTTTTCACCCCATGGGCTAGCCTGACCTCCAGGGGCGAATATGACCAGCCAGGGGTGAACCTGACCAGCCAGAGGCATACCTGACCTCCAAGGGTAAACCTGACTAGCCAAAGGTGTACCTGACCAGCCAGGGGTTAACTTGACTAGCTAGGGGTGTGCTTGACCAGCCAAGGGCGAACCTGACCAGCCAGGGGAAAACCTAACTAGCCAGGGGCATACTTGACTAGCCAGGGGTGAACTTGACCATCCAAGGGAAAACCTAACTAGCCAGGGGTGAACCTAACTAGCTAGGGACGTACCTGACCATTCAGAGCCATATTTTCCCCTCAAACAGCTAATTTCATCCTTTGTTTAGTCATTTCGAGCACCCGTTTGCCCGTCATCAACACTTTTTCGTAAGTCATCATTTCATCGACCAAACCACATGTATGCTACTTAGAACATCATTAGAGTCCATATCTATCATCAAACCATCCATCCCACTCATCTAGACTTCATTTTGAGGGTTTTGATTTTTATGTTGAAACTTCCAAAGGCCATAAATTTTGACTTGGGTGTCTGATTGGGGTGAAATTTTATAGGTGGTTGCGTTATGAGGTGGCATGTGGATTTCCAATCAACCCTAAGTTGGACCCCATTTTGACACATTTTTGGGGCTCCAAACTTTCATCTTGACCCTCAAAGTTGCAATTTAGTATTTTTTTTAGTTTTTGAAAAAATGTTTTCATTAATAACTCAGAATGCATTTCTCAGATTTGGGATGTTAGTTGACAATTCATCCTATCTTAGTTTTGTGTATCTTTTGGGAAAAAATTGGACTCTCAATGGTATGTCTGTGAAGTTTCCTAAAATGGAAAAATTTGACAATTTTTGAAAACTGCCAAATCTAGTAAAAAATAGATTGTCAACACCTTGCGTCATCTAGTTAAAACCCATGAACTTGGTTTAGAATCAATCCTATCATGTGCTCTAATACAATCCCAATATGAGCTTTGGTGCATCAATATTCTCAGAAGTTCATTCATCTATCATTTGAATCACATAAAGAGCATCTCTAGGTTAGGTATCCATCATCACTTTCCCCATCCAAATCCTTTGAATTTCATTTGAAGTAGTTATCCAAATTGACCTAAGTATCTAATTTGATCATCATCATCAACATCCACTTAGGATTGTCATCTGTCCTAAGTAAATCATCATCATCGGCCCAATAAATCCACTTTCAATCTCAAAGTGTATTTGGTGCCGCAATCATCCATTTATCCTTTAATCTGATCAAGTAGTATCCTAGGTCACCTAGTGTAATCTCTAAATGGGGTTTACAATCCCTTTTGTTATCCCATATGATCCATCATTCGATATTATCCAATCCAATCCAATCACATCCTTATCCAATCACCTTTGACCCAATCAATTTGCTTCCATCTCAAAGCAGATTCAGTGTCGTGCTCATCCTTTGATAATCAAATCTGATCATCGAAATCAATCCCATCACATCATCTAATCATCCTACTTTGAGCTTTAATCCAATCTTGATTTGAGCTTTAGTCTGATTCCATCCAAAATATCTGATCCATCCTATTTATCCTTTCATCATCATGAATCCTTACCCTTCATCAATAGTAGTCACAGGAAACCCTCATTATGTCAACAATGATAATGAACATCTTGTTGATCAAGAGGAATATGACATAGATCCCCTTGATGCTATCATCACTAGTAAGATTTCTCCATCCACTTCCCACAATCCAATCACCCCTTCAAACTATCCTGTTATTTCTTCATCCATGCCTAATCATGCTCCTTACACTACCTTTGACAAGGGATATTCACTATCTTCCTTGACTGCATATGCAACATATCCTTCATATACACCTTCCTCTTATCCAACACCCTCATCCCCTTATTCTAATCCACCATCCCAACATTCCTATCTTAATCCCTCATCCACATCCTCCTATCTCAATCCTTCATCTATATATTCCCACTACCCTAATCCTTCATACCAATCTTCCCATCCTACTCATACATCCACACCTTCCTATCCTAATCCAACATCCACATCAACTTATCCTAATATAATGTCCACATCTTCTTATCCTAATCTGTCATCCACATTTCCCTACCTCTATCCGCCATCTCAATCTTCCCATCCTAACCCACCATCCCAATACCTTTATTACAACACACCACCCATATCCTCTAGCATCGATCCATCATCCATGTCATCCAATCCTAATTCACCATTCCCATATCCTTACCTTAACCATCCATCCAATCCTAATCCTCCATCTAATCATAGTGCTATATCCAATCGCATTCCTTCATCTAACCCTAATCCACCAATCCATAGGCCTAATCCTCTACCAACCCATAATCCTTCATCCACTCCTACCTCACCATCTCAGCCTACAGTATTCAAGTTTCTCACTCTAATAGTTCTCCAAGGACTCATGACAAAGAAGACATTCCCCACTCCACCTCTTGAATTCATGGAGCCATGCCATCTCGATCCATCATCCATGGTCACTAGTGATCAGACCCTTATCCAAACCACACCTATCATTGATATTACCATCCCCAACACCACTCAAACCGTTGACACCATTGAAACCATCATTGAATCCATCGAACCCCCATCTCCTACATCAGAAGCCATTGAGCCCATTAACGATAACCAAATCCAATCCACTCATCCTTCTCCTAGTATCACCTAAATTCATTCCCTTGAATGCCTTGAATCCTCTATCCTTCCATCTCCCCCACTGAAGGATTCCATCCAACATGCCCCCATTATCATGCCTCCTGCACATGAAGAGTCATGTCAAGAGCTTGATTCAAAGCATAACAACATAACCCCTTCTCTAGATCAAGATCCTACCATCCCATCTAGTCCACATCAAGATCACAATCCCCCATCCATTCCATCCCATGATCTCCTTAATTACACCACTCCATCTCATGAGCCTTTATCTCCATCTCCATTGCATGAGCCCTTATCACCCACTACCAAAATCACAGACCCTATCATATCACCTAATTCCTCTCCTAATACCACCCATCCATATGCTACTATCCCCTCATCTTCATCTCATGATCCTCCATCGTCATTGAAACCTACTATCCCCACACTGCTTGTATATCCCCTTGGTACCCTCACATTCTTCCATGGTGGTATCCTTGTAGAAGAAACACACAATGTATATACCACCCATCATCCTCCACCTAATAATGGACTCACATCATGTTTTCAGAATAACAAAAAACCTATCATGGATCGAATGGTCAAGAACATGAACTATCAAAGAAAAGGCTTAGTCCTTCATGAGCAAGGTATTTTAGAGCCCATCCAGGTCAAAGAACAAATATGTATGCAAAGTCTTGGCAATATTTCTCAAGACTCAAAATTTAAAGATGTTGGTACAACCTCTAGATGTAATCAACGAGCCTCTTGCAAAAGAAATATAGCATCTTCCCATCACTCCACTAGAAAATATGTTGCCATCCCTCCATCATATCACCTCAAAACAACCATCCATATTCCTCCTTCATCTGCTCCATCCATTTTAGGCCCTTACATCCCTCCATCCACCATCTCCCATGCTTCATCTACTCCATCCATCTTGGGTCCTTATGCCCCTCCACCCACTATGTCTTTTTTGGGACCTTATATCCCAAAATCAGCCCCTCCATCTCGTCATATTCATCCTTTCATCCATTCATCACCTATCCATAGCATCCATCATAAACATCCCACTCTCATGTCCCCTAATCAGGATCAACAAAGGTACGTACCTACACATCCTCTATCCACATATCATCCCTAAAGTCCTACCTCCATCACTCCATCTGCATCCCTGCCACATCATCCATCTCATCGCACCCATCACATTGTTGTCAAATGCACTTTGGATGCCAAAGCACAAATTCCTAAATCCAACAATCCACATGAATCTAAAGCTCCCCATTTCCCCTCTAAAATACATGGTGAAGAAAAGAAAAATCAAATCCATCAGCCACAAAGGCCCACCAAAGAAAAAAGATGCAATTCCTTCAAATGAAAAATCTATAACAACATCCAAATTTTCTAATCCAAAATCTAATCATTTTCATCCACCCTCTCCTAAATCTGTTTTGGGTCCCTATGTCCTGAAATTCACTATTACATCTCCTCCATTATCCCCACATCCTCCATCCATTAATCCTCCTAGATTTTCACATCCACCACCACATGTGCCAATGTTGGTCCTAAACACATCTCCCCATCACACATCCACCCCATCATTCCATCCATACACTTTCCAACATCCCACCCATTATCCCACATATCTTCCTCGTCAAATCCCTTTAATTCATCCTCTTGCATAATCCATTCATCCTAATAAGGTTGTACCAAAATCCATTTGTGCTTGCAATATTTTGATGATTTTGGCTTTTGTTTATCATCTGAGCTCCTTATCATCACTTGTCATGGCCAACTTGATCTATCATATCAAGGTGTTCTTTGACTAGTCAACATAGGGGCGTATCTTGATCTTTTCTTAGTTGTTGTCTTCTTGGTTGTCCCACGTAGTACCCACCATTATCATCTAGGTCTTATGTTATGCTAGGGAATCCTTTTGTGCTAGTGGTTATCCCAATGCTTGGCCTGACCAAAGTCATCACGACTTTGGGGTTTTGGGATAACCCTCTTGTTTGTTGTGTTTGTTTCATGCATTAGACACTAATTCGCCTTGGTTCCACATACATTGGCACTTTGTGTCTTATGCTATAGCAAAAATCAGTGCTCCAAAGATGGAAAATTGCATTTCATTTTCCCTTCCATCATAGTGCATTTATCCCCCATCCTCTCATCCATCAAAATCCTCCCCATCCAATCATCCCCCTCATCATCCTCACCCTCGGGATGTAGATGTATCTTTCCCTATCCTTTGGTGTTGTTTCAGGATGTATCCTTCCCTATCCTCATTTTTTTTTGGGATGTCTCCTTCCCTCATTAACAACATTGTCCTCCTCCTCATCATCATCAGGATATATTTTTTCCCTATCCTCATTTTGTTTTGAGATATCTCATTCCCTCATCGACAATGCTCCATCCATCATCAACCCATTTCAACTTGTACCTTGACTAGGGCAACATCACTTTCATCCTTCATCACTCTCCCTTCATCCATCTCCTATCGCTTATCATCCTCTCTCACTCCATTCCTTTGCATCCTCTTTCTCATATACGTCTCGCATCACCTCATCCATTTCGAGAGCACATCCTTGTTCTCTTGAACTTGCATGTCCTCTTGATGGGGCATCCTTCATCCCTAACCTTCATCTTCACCCCCATCATCTTCCTTCCCAATCACTCCTTTGATGACTGGGGCATCTTTCCCAATCTAACCATCCTCTTTTGAGTTCAATGTTTTAATATTCTTTGAAATGATGCTACTTCATAACACCATCTCAAAGATAGGAAAAATGTAGACACCTAAATTTGGACACTTACATTGGTCCAAATTTATCCCTCTTCATCTAAACACCCTCTTATTCGCGTTAATTAGGTAATATTACTATTATGTAATTAATAACCTTTATTCCTCTAAATCCATAAGGTATTCAGTTAATAATTAAATACCTTACCCCTTTAATCCCATTTTCATCAAATGAATTAAATAAATATGATATTTATTTAATTCCTCACATGTCACATCTCTTTCTTAATCCTAATTATTCTCTTAATCTCATCATTAGGGATGTGCACATTCCTAATCCTTGATTAGGAGGTGTCACATCCTCCAAATTTTTCAAGTTGGCCCCTAATCTATCTTAGCCACCTAACCCTCTTCTAATCCTTCATTAACTAGCCTAATCAACCTCTCAAGGAATTTCCTAATTCCTTTTATCCTTCCAAGGAATATTAAATTCCTTTTCTCTTCCCCATGTGATCTTTGACTTGTCACATCAAGTCATATGTGGACTCTCCCCCATGGAATCTTTGACTTGTCACATCAAGTCACATGTGACAAGTGCTTACCTTTTAGGCACTCATCCAAGCTACCTTTTACCTTCCCTTTTGAACCTTGTCTTATCCTGACAAGCATTCCCAATCATGTGAATTTTAAATTCACTTACATTCCCTCCCAAGAAATCTTCTTCATCTCCTCGGAATGTACTTTCTCAAGGTAAATGTCCTTCCCTCCACATCATGTACCCTCCTCCTGCACTTCATTTTCTACACACTTTGTGTAAGCATCTCTTATTATTCCCACATAAGTCAAGATGTAGGGCTTGTGAGTTCTCAACTCACCATAGCCTCTGTCTTGCCTCCTATGGACAACCATTGAATCTTCTAGAGAATTCAACTTCCTATAACACCCCTCTCTTTCTCTCTATTTAGGTGCTTTGATCATACTAACGAAACTCTTGCAAAATTTTCATTAGAGCCATAGTTAGCTAAAACTTGCATTCCTTGCATCCATCATAGAATTTTCATTCATTTATCATCCACCTTGCATCTCATATCAACATCTTTTTCCATCTAAGGAGCATACACAAGATTGAAAATCAAGGGCCAACCAAGGAGAAAATTAGCAAGGTATAAGCTGTCCATCTATATTTGTTAAGTTTAACATTTTTTCCAAATCTTGAGGTGTTAGGTGTTTTTATTGTTTCTTGCACATTTGTTCTTGCTACTCATCTTTGGAATAGTATTTTCACCTGGTCACACATTCATCTATCATCTGAATCACATAGGTACCTCATCTGAGATCATCTCTAGGTTATGTATCCCTCATTTTTTTCCTCATCCAAATCCTTTGAACTTCATTTCAGAAGTTATTATCCAAATTGAACTAGGCGTCTGAATCTAATCATCATTAACAATATCTGCTTAGGGTTGTCATCCATCCTAATTTAGTCAATTGTTATTGTCAACCCAATCAATCCACTTTTAATCTCAAGGTGGATTTTGTGCCACAATCATCCATTTATCCTTTAATCCAATCAATTAGTATCCTAAGTCACCTAGGGTAATCTCTAAATGAGGTTTAGAATCCCTTTCATGATCCTATCTAATCCATCAGTCAATCTTGTCAAATCATTTCATCAATCGATCGTATCTGATCTAATCTGACCACATCCCTATCCAATCATTTTCAACCCAATCAATCTACTTCCATCTTGAAGTAGGTTTAGTGCCATAGTCATCTTTGATAATCAAATCTAGTCAATCCCATCACATCATCCACTCATCCTAATCTGAGCTTGAACTAAATCCCAATTTGAGCTTTAGTCCATTTCCATCCAAAATATTGAATCCATCCTATTTATCCTTTCATCATCAATGTCATATTCATCTTTGATAATCAAATCTAATCAATCCCATCACATCATCCACTCATCCTAATCTAAGCTTGAACTAAATCCCAATTTGAGCTTTAGTCCATTTCCATCCAAAATATTGAATCCATCCTATTTATCCTTTCATCATCATGATTCCTTATCCTCCATCAATAGTAGTCAAGGGAAACCCTAATTACATTGACAACAATAACGAGAGTCTTGTTGATCAAGAAGTATACTACATAGATCCCCTTGATGCTATCATTGTTAGTAAGCTTTCTCCACCTGCTTTCCAAAATCCAATTACTCCTTTGAGCTATCCCGCTATGTCTTCATCCATGCCAAATCATGTTCTTTATGCTACCTTTGACAAGGGATATCCAGTATCTTCCTCGTCTACATATTCATCATGTCCTTCATCTACATCATCCTCTTATCTGACACCCACATCTTCTTATCCTAATATGCCATCCCAATACTCTTATTACAATCCCCCATCCATGTCCCCCTATCCTAATCCTCCATACCAATCTACCTATCCTAATCCACCATCCACATCTTCCTATCATAATCCATTTTCCATGACCTATTATAATCCACCATCTCGATCCTCCCAACCAAATCCTCCTCCCCAATATCCTTACTACAATCCACCATCCATGTCTTCCCATCTTAATTCACCATTCTAATATCCCTACCTTAACCCTCCATCTACTCCCAGTCCTATATCCAATCCCATTCCTTTATCTAACCCTAGTCCACCAACCCATAATCCTAGTCCTCTACCAACCCCTAATCCCTAATCTATCCCTATCACGCCATCTCAGCCTAGGGTATGCAAGTTTCTCCCTCCTAAAGTTCTCCAAGGACTTATGACAAAGAAGAAATCCCCAACTCCACATCTTGAAGTCATAGAACTATGCCCTCCCAATCCATCATCTACGGTCACTTGTGATGAGACCCTTCTCCATACCACACCTATCATTGATGCTACCACCCGTAGCACCAATAAAACCCTTCAAAACCATCATCGAATCCACTAAACCCCCATTTCCTACTCTAAGATCTGTCAAGCCCATCAAAGATAACCAAATCCAATCCACCCCTACTACTCCTAGATCCACTCAATCCATCAAAGACACCCAAATGCAATCCACTTTTCCTACTCCTAGTATCACCAAAATCCATTCCCCTGAACCTCATGAATCCTCCATCCTTCCATCTCCCCCACTTAAAGAGTCCCTCCAAGACCCCATCATCATGCCAAGAGCCTAATCCAAAGCATGCCAACATATCCCCTTCTCCACATCAAGATCATGTCATTCCATCTAGCCCATATCCATATCACAGTCCTCCATCCACTCCATCCCATGATCCCCTTAACACACAAGATCCAATCATTCCATTGCATAATCCCTTATTGCCTGCTGCCACACATCTAGATCCTATCATATCACCTAATCCCTTTCTTGATAGCACCCATCCAGATGCTACTATCCCATCATCTCCATCTCATGATCCTCCATCATCACCTAAACCTACTATTCCCTCACGACTTGTATATCCCCTTGGTACTCTCACATTCTTCCATGGTGGTCTCCTTGTGGAAGAAAAACAAAGCATATATACCACCCATCATCCTCCACCTAATAATGGACTCACATCATTCTTCCAGAATAACAAAAATCCTATCATGGATCGAATGCTCAAGAGCATGAACTATCAAGGAGGTTTAGGCCTTCATGAGCAAGGTATTTTAGATCCCATCCAAGTGAAAGAACAAATCTACATGCAAGGTCTTAGACATATTTCCCAAGATCCACAGTATAAAGATGTTGGTACAATCTCTAGATGTCCTCAACAAGTTTCTTCCAAAAAAAATGTAGGCTCTTCCCATCGCTCCACCAGATCATTTGTTTCCATCCCCCTCCATCATATCACCTCAAAACAACTATCCTCATTCCTCCTTCATCTAATCCATCCATTTTAGGTCCTTACACCCCTTGATCCACAATCTCTCATCCTTCATAGACTCCATCCATTTTGGGTCCTTATGTCCCTCCACCCACCATCACACATCCTCCACGTACTACATCTATTTTGGGCCTATATATCCCAAAATCACCCCCTCCCCATCTCTCCCTATTCATCCTTTCATTCATCCATCACCCACTCATTTCATCCATCATGAAGATCTCGCTCTCGTGTTCCCTATCAAGATCAACAAAGGCACATACCTACACATCCTCCATCCACATATCATCCTCAAAATCCTACCTTCATCACTCCATCCACATCCTCCCCACATCATTCATCTCCTCGTATTCATCCCCTTGCTATTAAAAGCACTTTGGATTCCAAATTAAAAATGCATAAATCTCAACATCCACATGAATCTAAAGTTCCCCATGTCCCCTCTAAAAGACATGGTGATGAAAAGAAAAATCCAATGAAAAATAAAATCCAACAACAAAATCAAACCCATCAGCCTCAAAGACCCACCAAAGAAAAAATCAAAACCATGTGGATCCCAAAGAGAAAAGATGCAATGCCTTCAAATGAAGCATCCATAACAACATCCAAAGTTTCTCATCTGAAAGCTAATCATACACACACTCCATCTCCTAAATCTATTTTGGGTCTTTATGTCCCAAAATTCACTATCCCATCTCCTCCATTATCCCCACATTCTCCCTCCATTAATCTTCCTATAGTTTCACATACACCACCCCATCACACACCTACCCCATCATTATATCCATACCCTTTCCAACATCCCATTAATTATCCCACATATCTCACCCATCAAATCCCTCTAATTCATCCTCTTGCATAATCCATTTATCCTCATAAGGGTGTACCAACATCCAACATTTGCTTCACACATAGGATCTTAATACCTCATATGGAACTTGATGCTTGAGTCTTTCATCCATATCCTTATTGCATATCTTCTAAATCCACTTATCCACATCCCTATCCTTATCCATTTCCATCTGCATGCTATCCAAAAAGTCAACCAAAAAAAAAACAAAGAGTAAAGAGAAATAATTCGTCTAATGGTGAAAACTTGGCAAACAAGCACGTTGGATAAGTACCATGATGAAAACTTGGAGAATATGCATCATGTGTAAATTCCCCACCCATTTTCCTTCTGCACTTGGGGGCAACTCCATCCCCTTCACCCATCTCCTCCATCCAACCTATCTTACACATCCTATGTATCATATCCCATTTATCCCAATCCCTCCATCCTCTTGGTGATCTTGATATAGATAGGGGTAAACATATAAAAATTCTTTGGAAACCTCTTGGCATACATTACCCCCATCCATACACTATCCTAATCCTTATTCATGTTCATCTACCTTCCTTTTCCACCCATCAACCTACCATTAATCTCCCTTCCTTATTCATGCATCCTATCCATATCCATCTCACTCATTTATTTTCCTATCCTTCTATCTTCCATCCTTCATGCCTCACCACACATGACATATCTAGCATGGGGGAATTTACTTCCTTTGTGACATAAGTCCTTGGAGACATCATTCATCGATCTTAGCAATTGCTTCCATCTCCCCATCCTTATATTCCTACCTATCCTTATCTTCCTCTCCATCTAAACAATCTCTTCCATCTAACCAATCCCTTCTGTCTCCTCATCCTTATCTTCCTATCCATCCAAACAATCTCTTCCATCTCTCCATCCTTATTTTTGTATCCCTCTAAATAGTCCCTTTTGTCTCCTCATCCTTATCTTCCTATCCATCCAAACAGTCTCTTCCATCTTCCCATGCTTATCTTTTTATCCATCCAAAAAATCTCTTCCATCTCCACATCCTTATCTTCCTATCCATTACAAATCCCTTTCCTCTCCCCATCCTTATCTTCCTATCCATTTTTCTAAACAATCCTTCCATATTTCCATCCTTATCCTTGCCAATCCAAACAATCCCACCCTATCCATTTCTCTCTATTCCTCATCCCATCTCACAATCCCTTGTCATTGGTATTTAGCTATAGGCTTCTCCTCATGCAATCCAATGTCATCTATCTTATTGCCATCATTTTTTCTTCTTTTGCACATCTTTTCAATCTCCTATCCTTTCTCATCATTCCTCTATCCATCATATCATCCTCCCAATTCATCATTTTGATGATTTGGATAACTATCCCATCCCTGAGCTTCATGTGATCAGCATCATCCTATCTAATCCAACTGGTCTATCTTGTCTCATCATATTGGTCCCATAATTTTATCCCCTTATCCAAGGTTATCTCATCATCCTTTATCCATCGTTTTTCGTTAGCCCTTTGTTGAACTACGTTGCGTTTGTACTTTCATGTAGGCAAGGTTGATAATTTGATCCACCCCCAAGGCTTTTGTTCATCTGGTCTTTTTCATCCATCATCAAGGTCTCCATTTTCCTCTTTAAACTTTTATCCATAGACTTTTATCAAACTACGAGGGCTCTGTGCTTTCACGTAGGCAAGGCTAATCTTTGATCAACCCCCAAGCCCCTAGGTCCTTAGGGTGTGTTAGTCTAGTTTAGG
>VDFB02165000.1:0-11814 GCA_007258455.2 Sequoia sempervirens | reverse complement strand
ACATGCTCCTAGCTCTTTCCATTAAGGTTAAGTTCATTCTTTATGCTACCCTATTTTTTGAGGAGTATAAGGTGTAGTATTTTACTTAAAAATACTTGCATGCTTACAAAACTCATCAAATTCCCTAGAATAATATTTCTCCCCATTGTCAGATCTCAACACCCTTATCTTAAAATCAATTTACTTCTCAACTAAGGCTTTAAATTCCTTAAACTTAGTAAAAACTTCATATTTTTGATGCATACAATAAATCTAGGTGTATCTTGGCACATCATTAATGAAAGTAACATAATATCAAGATTTTTCAATAGAGTCAACATCCATTGGACCAAACACATCTGAATGAATCATCTCTAATAATCTCTTAGCTTTGTTAGTCACATTAGGAAATGATGATCTATTTTGTTTACCAAACACACAATGCTCACAAAAATAATTTTTACCAATAGAATAATCAGAAATACCATCAACTGACTTTTTATTCAAAATGGTCTTAAGACCTTTTTCACCTATGTGATCCAAATTATGGTGGCACAACATGTATGCATTTTAAGTGCTAGTTACATTGGTAGAATTACAAAAATTATAAGCATTAAGCCTAAGCAAAGTCCCAATCCGAGAACCTTTAGCTATCACCAAAATCCCTCTTACCAACTTGTAACCAGAATTGTCAAATTTCACATGCATCCCATAATCATTCAAATTGGATACTGAAAGTAAATTTTTGCAAGTCCTGGAATATGTAAAACATGATCAAGGGTTTTAACCATTCCATCACTGAAACACAATTTTACCTTTCCCTTACTAGCAATATTCTTCGTGCTATTATCACCAAGGAAAACTTCTCCCCCATCATAAGTTAAATATGGAGTAAACTCTCCTTGTGAGGAGTCATATGGTAGGAGCAACTTGAATCAATAAGCCAAGCATCATTACTAATAGTGTTAGTAGAAATAAACAAAGCATCATAATCACCATCTTTTGAGGAATTTTTCATGGAAGTATTTGAACTCTTTTTCTTGTTTCTACACTCCTTCACATGCCCTCTCTTACCATAATTTCAAAACTTTACTTTGCTCTTCCTAGGGGTTTTAGAACATCCTTTAGACTTGTCCCCTTTAGGCCCTCCTTTTTAGATTTGGGCCTTCCTCACAAATGTAAGGAATCTTGGGACCCCACATTCATGTAATTTCTCCTCATCTCTTTTGAAAGAAGTATCTATCAATGAGACTATCCATCTTCTATTTTGTACCACCACCACTTATGGTAATAATTAGATTTCCCCAAAATTTAGGTAAAGAAAAAAACATCAAAATACATTTATCTTCCTCTTCTAATTTAACATATACAGATGCAAGATAAATTATAATCATATTAAAGCATTTAAATGATCTACAATAGAATCACCATTCTTCATTTTCAAAAATACAAACTTCTTTTGAGATATAACTTATTAGTTAAACTTTTAGTTTGATAGATATCACCTATCCTCTTCCTCAAATTGTATGTGGTAGATTCTCTTGAGACATTCAAGAGGACATAATTTGGAAGACACAATTGAATGGATCCTCATGCCTTCTTGTCCATTTTTCTCCAATCTTCATCAGACACCTTTTCTAGTTTCTTTTCATTCAAAACTGCTAACCATTGATCTCCCTCTTCAAGGAGATCCTCTATCTTCAAATTCCACATCTCGTAATTAGTGCCATTGAACTTCTCAATATCCAAATGAGAGGTAGAACCCATGGTTTACAATCTTTCACATTTACAAAAAACCCATAGAGTGAAAACTCACATTGCAACAAAAAACCTTCACCACTTAAGAGAAAAGTGTCCCTTTCTCAATAGAATCATTAACTTTGATACCAAATGTTGTAAAACAAGGTGAATAAATCTTGCAATATGAACTTTAATCAACAATAATTGCAAATACGAATCTAAAGATTAACCCTTAATATGAATGTGATTTCAAAATCAAAGAAGGAAAAAGAAAACTATAACACATGAGGCCAAATTTACATGAAGAAACCCCTAAGGGAGAAAAACCCACCACAGAAAGAGAGAGGAAAGTATATTACTAATCTAAGAGAGATTACAACAATAATACACTTCTTTGTAAAACTCTAGAGAATTCGATGACACCCTGTTACTTGGAAAACTGAATGAATAACTCTAACTCAAGGCCCCAATTTATATAAACTTGTGGGGATGAATACCACCATGGTATCACCAAACAACACGCAACAAAAACACATGGAAAAACCCACACCTACCTCCTCTCCAACCACCAAATCCTCCCAAAATAGCAACTTACAGATGCTCTTACAACTATCACAAGGCATCTCTCATGCATGGGCACCTAGGGAAGAAATATGTCATTATTGCAATCATAAATGGTGTCATAGATGTCGTAGTATCTTATGACAACTGTTATAGTGTCATAGATACTCTTCAAACTTATGAAAGATGTCATAACCCTAAAAAAATAGGAGATTCTAAATGGGATGCCTAACTATTTTTTCCTTTTCCCATAAGATAAATGGTGACTGTAACTCTCATTTTACATGAGCTCTTTCACCACCGTTGGTTAAATGGTTTCACCTCTTATGGGTAATTTACAAAAGAAATTTGGAAAACAATTAATTAAAGGATTTTCAAGGTTGATGGACTACCTAAATCCTAGCAGTTCACACATCCTATTTGTTTATCATTAGAGATTGGAGGGAAAAAACCCTTGATCCTCATAACCAACCAATGGATGAAAACCCCTACCGACATTAAGTAAATTTCCACTCAAGGATCTCATATGAGCTTCATTGATTTGTTGTGCTAGGCAACCCTTGTCAATGCTTGTTTGTCTAAGTTAGGCAACTTTCTCTCAACACCTATGGATTTTAATTCTAAGGTGAATTTTGTAGCACTGTTTTGTTATGATTTTTTATACTCCCAATAGTAATTTCAATTCTATTATTCTAACAAAATGAATTAAATATATGCCTGATCTTCTATTGTAAGAAGAGGAATAAATAGTTCTTCATTTACAATTCATATTTACATACTTTGTTAATCTTATTATTTGTTAGGATATAATTTATTTAAAATAAGATCTAATCATTGATATCTCATGGAGAAAAATCAAATTGAAATATTAAACATCCCTAATCAAGAATAGTACATAAAATAAATGAAAATTAAACAAGGGTACTTAACACACCTTCAATTTCTATTCTAAGGAAACCTAGCATCATTTTATTCCCACACATACAAAACATTGTATAAATAACATCTAAACTATGAGGGATTTCAAACTAGGAGATTGAATAGTAGGTAGACTTACTATATCAAACCTAGTCTACCAATAGACTAATTATTTCCTTGCAAGGAAAACATTATAAGAAAAAAATAGTATCTAATATAAATAACAAGAAATACCATCAAATTAATTTGATAAGTGGACAAGGTAGACCCCAAAGGTCAACCTTTCTTTAAGAAATATTTTCAAAAAAAGTTAGGAACAATCCTATCTCAAGATCACCCTATTATTAGTGGAAATTATTAGAGTAAATGGTATTTTCCTAATTAACTATTTAATTAAATAAACCCCTTTTCACACTAGCTACTTAATATTACTTAGTCATTTGTCTCAAGTCATAGGATGATGACACATGCCATGATCTAATTTTATCCTCACCTAGGATTTCATTTAAGATTGCTTTTTTCTTTTTCTTTAATATAAGGATTCATTATTGTACTGCGAACAAAATGCACATTCATTATGATTTTTTTTAGACCAATAGTTTCTTTAACCTCCATAAAAGTTATATTGTTTTTTTTCTATTTATATGAAGGTTGCTTGATTGTAGGTGATCCTTGGGAGCTCTAAGGTTGAGGAATCAACTCTAACATATTATCAAAGCTCTAGATATATGGTTTCTTATCTTGTTTTTGAGAGATCTAGCCTTGAATGATCAAATGGTACATATTGGAGCAAAACAAACATCACTATTGTGTCTAGAATGTCCAAAAACTCTAAGATCGCTTATCAAAATACTAAAATCAGAGTTCAAAATATTTGGGTCTTGGAATCTAAGCCGCTAAATCCATATTATCATACAACATCATATGACTCATACCTTGTGTGTAGTCATTGTCTCATTCCTACATAGAAAGTAAACCCCTTTGGATCAATCTTTGAAATTGCATGAATTTGGTGTTGTGTTTTTTTAAACAATGATGACTTTTTGGTTTTTCCTAATGTTTCTTCTAATTTATCAATGTCTTTTGGATTTTGTGGTGGTTGGTGTTTTTCTTTAGTGGTGATGCTTTTATATTTTAGCATCTTAAAAGTCTTTTGCATTGAGTTTTTGGCCATTTCCACCTAGCTAGTGGTTTTCTCAGATACTAGTGACATCCAAACCCTTAGCAGTAAAGTTTTCTAGTGATGACCTCTTGATTGTTTGACAACCTCCTCCCAAACAAACTTGCTCTCCAAACCACTCTACTCGCTCGCCAAACCACTCCCCTCCATCAAAATAGTAGTTTCCTTTGCTTAAATAAGTGGTTTCTAGTTTGAACAACCATTTTCATAACTCATAAGCAATTTTTTATGTTTGTGAGTTTTTAATGATTTTTTGTGTTTTAAAAAAGTTCTCAATCTTTTGACAAACAAAATATTTCAATATATTTTGACAACCATTTTTTTACTAACATCAGTGTGAATAAATGTAAATAAGTATTGAATAAAAAATAAGATGAAAAATAAATAAATAAAATATGAGAAGTAACTTTACACAAAATTCATTCTTTGTATATAAATTAGGCTATTATCTCAGCTGAAATAAAATAATATACAAATCTCCACATTACACGTGTGGACCTACACGTATACTTTCTAGTAAAGACGAGTCAAGATTTAAATACTTGGGAGTAGATATATAGATGTTGATGAATTTTACAAGACATTTTTATATGCACGCCGCTTGAACGAATTGACCACTTGAAATCAACACATATCTAAACTAAAAGCTGGATTCCAAAGAAAAATATTTGGTTAGCAATTTCATTTTCATTAGACTGTATCGATTTACAACAAAAAAAAGTGAATCGAAATGGCCGGCTCGTCAAAACTCAAAAAAATACCTATCTTGCCATTAATTTTGAAGATCTACTGTCCATCTTAAAAATCTCCTGTTCATTGATTCCCGAACTGCCGTCAACATGGCCGCCGACGAATGGCCCGAATGCCAGGCTATGATTAAGAGGAGGCTCCAACATTTCCAAACTCCCCTCCAGAATTTGTACCACAGTGGGCATGCTGGGTCTCAATCCACAGCTGCTCTGAATACACCAAAGCCCCAGCTTTATTACTCTCTCCATCTCCACAGCCGCTTCATCAGAAACCTGAAGCCGACTGTCAAACAGTTCCTCAAGATTTCCTTCTCTGGCCTTGAGCAGAGCAACGGTGGGCAAATACCAGTTCTCCTCGTCTGCAGATCTGTCCACCACTCTGCGCCCGCTCACCATTTCCAGAAGAACCATTCCGTAGCTGTAAACATCAGTTTTAGCACCAATTCCGTACTGCAAAAACCATTCGGGCGCAATATAACCAGGCGTGCCTTTCACATGGACTGTCATAAGGCGGCTTTCGCCCTCGTCTAGCAATTTCGCCATCCCGAAATCGGAAACCTTGGCTCTGAAATTCTCGTCCAGAAGTATGTTCTGTGGCTTCACATCCAAATGCAAAATGCTGGACGTGGACTCCTCATGCAAGTAAGCCAGTGCACGAGCGGTCTGTAACGCAATGGCATACCTGGTATTCCATTCAATGGTGGTGTTCTTTTTCTGGAACAGCCAGTCGTAGAGAGACCCATTTTCCATGAACTCGTAGACGAGCAAGTAATGAGAATCCTCGACACAGAGGCCATGCAAGCGAACAAGATTTGAGTGGTTGAGCGAAGCGAGCGCCGTGACTTCCGCCACGAATTCCTCCACGCCCTCGTCGGCTCTGTGCAGGCGTTTCACGGCGACTTTTTTCCCGTCCGCGAGCGTTCCCTGAAAAACGGATCCGAATCCCCCTCGTCCGATCTCGGCCGTGAAATTATTCGTAGCGAGCTTTAGATCTGTGTAACGGAATACATTTGGAACGCCGCTTACTTTCTTGAGAAAATCGTCGCTTATGGGGAAATCTCCTCCGCTGCTTACTCTGGCCATGGCGAGGCTCCTTTTCATATGGAGATATTCTCTCCTCCACAGGCACACCATGAGCAGTAACGTCATGATTATCATTCCCACGCACAGGGAATAAAAGACGAAGAAGTTTGACGCGTGGTTTAAAAGAACAGCACCCACCAGAAGCGCAGCAATGGCGGCGGCGAGTAGACAGAGAATTAAAAGAAGAGATTTTTTAGGGTTTTTCTGGACAAACTTTGAAACTCTCTGCAATTTCATGGCGTTTACTGGGTTTCTTCTCTGCTTTGGGCCCCTGAAGAAGAATTTAAACAAGGTGAGCCGTATTTTTTGTTTTCAAAACAAAACCCTCTTTGAAATCGTTCACACGTAAGCGTTTTGGGTGAGTTGGTAATATGTTTCATTAGAGAAGTTGAGGCCGAACAACCAAAAAGGAACTCGCTTCTAAATCAAATCGGATTACAAACATTCACAATTGAAATAGATCTGTAATGTAAATTGATATGAAAAGGTAAGTCGGTGAAAAAACAATTGGACAGACGACAGCTGGTAGTGCTTTCAATCAATCCTGCTACAAATGTCCCCACTTTCAGTTTTTTTATTGTTTTCTTATCCGAGATTCCGTGTGAGATCTATTTTCTAAACAGAGTTATATGAAAATACGTATTCATGACCTGTTTTATGGACGGCGTGGCCCATTTCTATGACAGGGAGTTCCAATTTTCAAGCTTTTCGATTTTTAAATTGACGCTTCATCATTGTACTGGAAAAGAGAATCCATGACTTGCGCTGCCTCAAAAAGAGTTTTAAAACAACCAGTCAATGACGTACATTCCTAATCACTGTAATGTACTTAGATTAACATAAGTAGGAATTATTATTATTTGTCAACCTCGCATTCTAGAAAGTAACTGAGTGCGACAGAGCAGTTGTTCAACAACGCCAACCCTCGTCACAGCCCGCCCTCACTATGCAATTTACTGTAAATAAAATGTCCCGTGTTACACATGTGCTAGATTTTCAACGTTGGAATATGTTTTATATTATCTTATTGCAATCGATGACCTACCAATCAAATTATAGCAGGGCTTGGATAGGATAGAATAAATTTGAATTATTCTCCCCGCGTTCGAAAAATTTTTAGTCTAAAGATTCTAGAAATTCTTTGTGAATGATATAGAATCTTTGAAAAAATTACTCTTTTTGCTATGAGTAATGGTTTTCTTTTAAGGGACGAAAGTCCCTGAGTAGAGATTATTATGGTAACAGACAAGATTTTGTTCTTCTCTGCTTTGTCAGAGGTTTTATTCTTCATGGCGTGCTATATTGACTGTGTAGGTGTAACACTCAAACGTGATGGCTAATGCTTGTCAAATTAGGGGGCTTTATAATTTTCTTACTGGCATGGAAGAGTTTTTGTGGGTCCGCCCGGTGACAAAAATCTGAGCAATTCAAACATGCGCATACCTAACATTAGACTCTCTGGATGAGCCAGCCATAGACTATTCAAACATATTGATGCATGCTATTTAAAGCCATTCCTCAAAGAGCTCTGTGACACGGTTTCTGTATTTGTCAATGGAATCCTGAATTGTGGTTTGCCTCTGTTCTGTGCATAACATGATTTTGCATTTATGAAGTAGTGCATGCAGGCTTCTGTTTAAATTGTGTATGCTCTCTTTTCGATGTGCGGATCGTTTTGATAATGGATTATTGAATGTGATCTGAAATGTTGAATAGAAAACATACACAATTTAAATCAGAAACTTCTGTCTCGAATGTAAATGGAAGGCATTGTGAGGGACGACTTGGATTGGATTTTAAAGGTTTGTTTTTCTGTCAATTTTCCCTGCCATGGTGGTTTTGTTCATCACTGAAATACTGTATTTATTTCAACTTTTAGGTTCGACCTAGTTGTTTCGCTGACAGGCTTCCCAAGCAGGTTTTCTTGTCTGTGGGCAGAGATGATATGGTTGGGTGTTTTCCAGGTCTTCAAGTTTTTCCTCTTCTTCCAACCATCTTTGGCCATTAATATCTTGGATTTGTCTTTCTGGTTTTGTTATGTGCATCTAGGCTTGAGTACCAATTTGAACCAATTGCGAGTAGTGACATCTTGAAAAAGAAAAATTGAAGGATTGCGCCCTTGCCATGGTAAGACAGATAAGGCTACAGAGACCTGCTTATAACAATGGCCAGTCAAGAGCTTGCCTTAAGATCTATTTAATACCCTTATTTCATCAATTTCAAAATAATCATAGCTTGAAGAGGATAATTGCAGAAAGCTCAGACTATGAAGAATATGCAACATATCAGATAATATGGCAAGACTGCACAAACACCTAATTATAGCAAAGGCCAGTCAGCATTACATGTTGCCCTCGTTTCATCAATTTGAATAACCATAGTTTTAAGGAGATAATTGTGGACTGATCAAACTATGAATGATATGTAACATATCATAAATATATATTGATTATAAGTTTTAAAGGTTAGTTTTTAGGTTTGAATTAAATAAAGAATTGGATTCTAGATAATTTAGAAGACATTTTATTGTTTTGGGAGTCTCAAAATTGTGATTTATATTTATCTTATTAATCTACATTATAGATTATTCTAATTCATTGTTATGTTTTATTTTTCTTTATATATATTTTTTATTGAATAAGCAGAAAATATATATAAAGCTTACATGATTTTTCTTTATAGTTAGTTCTTCCCTCTTCTAATAGTACCTTGGACATCTACTTTAATAATTTTGTAACTATAATAGTACCATGGCATCCATTTTAATGATTTTGTAACTATTATTAATTTTATCTCTTATAATTCTTGTAGATATTTTTCTTAGAATATTGAATGTATGTATAATAAGGCTTAGCTTAGAAACACATAATTTAAGAACAAGGATTTTCTACCAATCAAATAAAATATAAACAAAAAATGATTAGATTTTACAAACTCACGAAATAATTTCTATATAAATAATTTTTACTTTAAATTATTAACAATATTTTCCTCTAACATATTATTATGGCTATCTGTGTAAGAATTTATCAAGAAATTGTGATTCTTTTCTTATAAATTATATGAATCTTATATGTTAGATGTGGTCATTTCAAATGGCTTATGCTTTATTCTATTTCAGATATTGTAGGTAAACAATCTATTTAACAAGTACTTATTGTTCCCTTATTTCAATTTATTTTATAACTTTCATAATAGAAAATAAGTATTATTTATAGATGCTTATGTAAATATGTAGCTCTAATATGAAGCCAATATGTATAGTCATGTCTAGTAAATAAAATAACTTGCTAGAAAATGGTTAAGAATGAAAAAAGAAACACAATTTGAAAAGTATATTACACAAACTATAGAATTATAAATACAGAGTACATAAAATACTAAACTCAAAATGTTAAATAAATGTTAAACATAACAAGAGGGGTATATATAAATTTATAAGTATGAACATATTGTAAAAGCTAAGGTTGTACATCATTATGATTTAGGTAAAGTAAAATTCTCTCATAAATATTTTTTTAAAATCATTAAGGTTATAGGTCATTATGGCTTAGGGAAAGTGAAATTCTTTCTAAATTTCCATTTTCTTAAAAGATTGATTTGGAATGAGTTAGTTTATCAATATGTATATTATTTTTTGCAATGCATAATCATACTTACTCATAAAAAAAAGTAACTTTACTAGTATTTTCAAGACCATCCAAACTATTTATTTATTTATTGATTGTTTAGAATTTAAATCACAACCTATAGAAATTATTTTGTTAGATTGCAAAACTTGCTAATTTCTAGAAAAAAATTATTTCTTATACTTTCTCATCAATTAGCCAGACTAAGTCCTCCCATCATGTTACTAAAAGTAAAGTCTTTGTAGTAGAATTTATATGGCCAATAGTAGGAACTTCGTATTATATTAAATTATGACTAATAATAGGTTGAATGGTGTTTCGTTCTACTTCTCAAACACATTTATTTAGACCATGAAAAGGAATTGAAAATATCACATAGTGTGCATACAAAAGCATCACATTTAGAGGATGAAATCACTTTATGTTTCATGGGTTGTAATTCTCTAGCTATAAGATGAGTCATATGGCAAGAAGAAAAAATCAAATATTTTTATTTTAAATTATATGGTCTAAATATTTATAAATTGGTAAGAAAGCTAGTGGGATATTTTTTTATTGCTCATAATATTGCCTATATTTGTATTTTGTTTTGGGCTTAACAATATATTCTGTGTTATATTTAACATATTTTCTGATGGCTAGAAAATATCGTCAAGTCTCTTATTGACTAGTTTCACTCAATTTTGTAATATTCTAATTGCTCCTTGGTTTTTTATTTTAATTATTAAATATAACTAAATCAATAGATTTAATATTTATAATTAAGCTAATAAATACATTTCATTTTAAGGTTTTTATCTATCAAACTACTTTAAGAGTTCATTTATTTAATACTTAAGCTTTTAGAACTCCTTTCTTTTCTCCATTTATTTCCCTAGTATGTGATGCCTATCCACCCTATCTAAAAAAAGTGAGGTGATTTTATTTGTGTGTTCATTTAGATAGTCGATTCTCAAAGATCTAGTCATGAGAGAGAATATTTAAAATCATTTGTTCAATCTTGACCAATCCATCATGGGTCCTACATATTGTTGTTTACATACTTAATAGAGTTTAAGAAAAAGCTAATAGCACAAAGACTCCCTATGAGTTATGGTATGGAAGGATTCCTATTGTCAAGTACTATAGAGTATTTGGAAGAAAATATTATATCAAAAGAGAAGAAGAAAACTTAGGAAATTTTGATGCAAGGTTTGATGAGGGTATCTTCCTTGGGTATTCTACTAAAAAGAAAAAGCTTACGATGTTACAACAAAGGTTGGAGGAAGATAGTTGAAAGTGCAAATGTGAAGGTTGATGAAAACTTGCGGAATTCAATTGCACTGGATGGATATGTGTCAAATGAAACTGATTGTAGAGAAGAAGAAGAAGAAGAAAAAGTTAATGAAAAAGAAGTGCATAATGAAGAGGAAGAAGCTCCAGAAGAACCCCTCAAGAGCCCTAAGTATGTGCAAAAGAATCATTTTGAAGAAACGTGATCATTTAATAAGAGGAAAGGAGTATTGACAAGAAGACTAGTTGCTAAAGTTGAGGTAAATATGTGTTTACTTTCTAAAGTGGAACCTAAAATAGTGAGTGAGGCATGCAAAGATCAACATTGGATGAAGGAAATGGAAGAAGAAATTATGTAGATTGAGAAAAAGAAGACTTGGGAATTAGTTCCTAGACTAGCAAATAGGAACATAATTGGAACTAAGTGGGTATTCAAAAAAGAACTGAATGATAATGGAGTAGTAAGAAATAAGGCAAGACTTGTGTGTAAGGGTTACTCACAAGTGGGAAGGTAGAGATTTTGAAGAAACATTTGCTTCGGTGGATAGGATGGAAGCTATTTGATTTTTTTTGGCATTTGCAACATACAAGGACTTTAAATTTTATCAGATGGATGTGAAGTTTTCTTTTTTGAATGGTGAATTGGAAGCAAAGGTTTACATGGAACAACTAAAGGATTTCAGTTGTCACATCAACTAGATAT
>VDFB02164999.1:0-36562 GCA_007258455.2 Sequoia sempervirens | reverse complement strand
ATTTCTCCCTACTCTAAATTGAAATGGTATTCCTTCTAAAGATGATAATAATTGAAAAAGAAGAAATTAATCATTATGAAGATCAAGTAACATTGATAAGTTTTAAGAGATCAAATAAAATATTCAACAACAAAAGAAAAAAGAGAAAATAGTTAATGTTAAAGAAACAACTACAACCAAGCTACTATGTTAATAAATTCTCCTCTTATGTAGTCTTCATTTCCCTATAAATTGTGGCCTCCTTGTACAAATTAGCTACTGATCATCATAGTGAAACAAATTTAACATTTTGAAATGGTTAAACATTATTATTATTTTTATTTGTATAAGTATAATTATTATGGGTTCATTTCTCCTCTCCTACTCTTCCTAATAAGGTTCTATTTTACAAGCCTCATATAAATGTTAGGGTTCTAACTTCTAAAAATTGAATAGTATCAACTTAATCTCATTAGACAATGCTCCCCTAGTATTAATGGGGCCAACTTTTTATCTATCAAACTCAGCTATGTTTACATTGAATATGAATTTGATACCTTTATCTTGATACTTGAACTAAGATATCTTGACTCTAATTTTAGTCCTTTTATCTAAAAATTATTGGTGACATATCCATTCGTGTTTAGTTTTAATCATTTATTATTGCAATTAATTATTACAAGGAGATTCTTGAAGCTTGTATTCCATCCCCACCATTTTTATTCTAAATATTTGACATTTCTTTCAACTTAAAGTCTAAATTTTATCCTTAATGCTATACATATTTTTCTAGGATAACACATATTCATTATATTTTACTAAATGTGTTCAGGCATAGAAGAAAAACCTTCAATATATCTTTAAGATAACTTTGATACCATCAAGATAATCCCACCTTTCATTGCATTAATATCAAGGTTAACTAACCCTTCCTCTTTACATGCTTTTCAATTAGAGTGTCCTCTAGTAAAAATAGAAACATTAATAGTGTGGTTATCAAAGAGTGTCTAGGGATGCACACATCACTATTATTAATAAATTATAAGATTGTAAGAAATGTTTATGGAAGAAATAACTATCTAATAGAGAATATAATGTATTGGTACATATCTAACTATTACATATTTTAAATAAAGCCCTTCAAATCTATCTTACCATTTAATGAGTCAACTAGATTCAAGTATTTTCATCTTATTCTAAAATTCATCACTTTACAACAAAACTTGGTTCATCTAATTTATCTTATTTATTCTCGAATCATATTAAAATCACCACCTTAAACTCTAAGAAATATTTGGTAACTTATTTGTTTTATCTTCATTTAGAAAGGGGTGTGAAGGGAATTTAGAACCTTTTAAAGTTTCTTTCAAAATAACTAGGAAGATTTTGTTCATTGCCTTTCTTGTTGCTTTTAGGATTAGTGTTATGAATTTTGTGCCTTCATTCTTAAAAATTATTATATCAACTCATTTAGCATTTCCATGATCTTTTATATGGGAAAGGTCAACATACAATGAGGTAGACACTCCATTTTTTTATTCCTTAAATTAGGTCTTTCTGAGGAAACATTTAGTCTTTTGAACACCTTACAATATGATAAATGTTTGATTATTTTCTTTCCACTCTATAAATTTTTGACATTGCTTGGATATATAATTGAGATGATACACTCCAACAATGTAATATTTCAAATTTAGTATATATGAAAGAAATATTTACGAGGACATCAGACACACCATTCTACATAGCTCTCCATGGAAATAAGAATATTATTTTATTTTAAATAAAGAAATTATGTACTCTATCTTGAAAATTACTAATTAATTTTAAATTATATACTTATAATTTAAAATAAGAGCATCCTTTGTAACATGGAATAGATAGGTTAATTTTAATGAAATAAAATATGTTTTTATATTAAGAAAAATTTACAAATATATGGAACTCATACATTGAGAAATTGACTATGATGTAACTCTGTATGAGAATTAAGATGCTCGAATAATTTATATACCTTCTTTCAATAATTAACATTAGAAATTAATACTTGGCTCATATTGTATACCCACCTCCCTATGGTCTTGGAATGGATGCATTTAGATGGAGAAGGATTTCAAAAGGCTCATGGTACTTGTGGACACCTCAAAGGCATGATATATAACACATGAACTTTATTTATGAAGTTTGGTCTTTAGTTGTTGGCTTCTAGTATGAATGTTATCTATAAGGTGGAATTCTTAGTTGAGAATCTCAATCTTCCATTGTTGGTTTCTAGTGTGATTATACAATATGCTCGCCAAACTGTATTAGTTTCCAATGTTAATTATTCAAAGAAGGTTTTGTTTCATAAGAAGAGAACTATGTTTGCATATTCCAAGGCATGTTATTATCCACAATGCATGACACTTCTTCACATCTCTACCAAGTTCTAAATAGATACAAATCTACCATTTCCATGGAGGATATTGATGATTTAAAAAGAAAATATCATGCCATTTCTTTCTTGAGAAGTCATGTTTGCATTCATGATTTGCAACTTCCATCTTCATCCAAAAAGAAATTTTTTTATCGTTATGTGCCTAATATTAACAAATCAAAACCTTCATTTGAGCATGATTGCCAACACAAAGGTAAATGAGTGGAAACAAAAGAAAGCTCGATTAATGGCTTTCAGCATATTGGTGGAAAATCTACATCTTTTTGAAAGTGGCTTCCTAGCTTATCAGTCTTATGTTTAGTAAGGTTTTGTAATCTCCACTGTGTTATGTATTTGGGTCACAGGTATATCTAGTATGATGCCTTCTTTTGGGTATTTTGGGTGCATAAGAGAATGTGCATATGTACTGATGTATTCAACTAATGTGATTTTGTAACATTGTAATCAGACAATTGGTCATTTTTACTAGGACCTCACTGGTCTTTTTGATATTTTGTAAAATTTGTTACTCGGACTGCAACTGGGGGTTTTCTTACTGGTTCTTTCCCGACAGTATGTCCGCCTGAACCAGCTATATGTAAAATATTATATATAAATAAAATTATAAGTGGTCTCCCACTTTTGCTTAAAAAAAAGTTCTTGTAAATGTCCACATCTTTTTCCTTGACACAGTTGCTATTTCTTAAAATATTTCTTATGATTTTTCATAATGTTGGTCAATACTTTACTGTAAATATTCTATAGTCATGAGCTCTTAAATGTCATAAGAGGGTTTCATATTGTAAAGCTATAATAATACTATATGCATTTAGAACATCTTCGACACCTCCCTTGAAGCATTCAACAAATGACAAATAACTACCAACACAAAGTGAGGTGCCTCATTTCCTAATATGAGGACAAAATAATAAATCAAAATATTAGGATGATGCAAGGTTGTTACCTTTCCCAATACTTAGCTTATTTTATCATCTATTGATTGGATCCTTAGCAATTGTTTTTGAATTAACACTACTAATCCAAGGAATACCCTATTCATTTTTCTTTGTACCTAATGATATATTCTCAAAGTTAAATTGTGGGAATGGTTTTATGCCCATCCTATGACTAAGTAATACAAGGAGGTGAATATGATATGGTGGAAAAAACCAAGATACAAGTTGGTTTAGTTCTCATAAACTCTCTAAAAAATAATTGAATTCCTACATCCTAACTAGAAATACCATGAGGGTTTTAGATCCCATTTTAGACAAAAATATTCTTATACTAATCACTAGTTCCCTTGGACCAACTAAAGAGATGGTGAACTAAGGGAAACTTAGTTGTATTGATAGATTAAAACTTAGTTATTTCTCTTTCCATTGTACCCTCTCCACAAAACACCCTTATTTAAGTAGATTCTATTAAACCTATCTCACATATCACCTCCCAATTCTTTAAACTTTTCAAAATTCTTATTCCTCATACCTAATAATCTATCCTTCAAGTTCAACACTTCCCACCTCAATCAAATTAATCACCTTGCTTCCCTAATATCCCTTTGTTTGATGTTCCTAGACATCATCAAAATGGTAAGTGGATACAATTGTGGAATGATGCGATTAAATCTATCGCACTACCTTACTATGATCTTACAATAAGAATATGGCTAGAAAGAGATCTAGAATGGAAAAAAAATATGGATCTAAATAGAAAAAAAAAACTTGTTTTAGCTTTAGCACTTACTAATAACTTTTCTACAATGAGTGGTTGCTTCCATTGAAATAAAACTTAGAAGATTTGAACTTAATTGTGGTAGAGGATCTCAATTAAGAGATAGGCTACATTGGATGAAAGGATATAAGGGATACAAATTATTTTTTAGTTATCTCAAACATATTTACATTCTCGAGAGTGGATAATATCTATTGTTGATCAAGAGAGGTAGTTCCATGACAACTCTAATGATATTAAATCCATTTTCCTCCAGCATTACAAATAATTTTTAATTGATCTAGTGAAGGAGATTCACGTCAAAATATAGTGAAAAATTATGGGCATAACAATTATATATTTTTTAACATATATAAAATGTATGGCTGGATTAGTGAGATATCTATAACAAGTATGCAATATGAAGTCAAACTTTATTATATTTTATTCTTAATAAATTAGTTTTAACGATTCAATTTATAGCTTTATGCAATCTATAAATTCAAATAGTTTGATGGTATCTAAACTTTATACATATAAAAATATGATAAATGTCTGATTATTTTTCTTTCCAATCTATAATTTTTTGATGTTCTTGGCTATATAATTGAGATGATTCACTCATATTGTAATGATAAAATTCATACTCATATGGAGGATTTTATATTATCTTCCATTCAAATTCATCCTCTTTATGAAGTTCTTATGGAATTGATATTCTGGTCTTTGATTCAATTTTAGACATATCTTAACTAGACAAATTTAGGTTCAATGAAGGCAATAGAACTTTTTTTTCACTTACATAATCCTATTTTGAAGTTCATTTATGTTAACAACTATTAGATTAAATTTTTTTATCCCCAATTATTTTCAAATAATTTTATACTAATATTTGTATTCTTATTCTTTCTTTCATCGTTTCATTTAAAATTTGAACCATTTAACGATGCTATGTTATAGATTATAGTTGTCTTCCAATTCTTTTTAAATTTTTAATGGTATGAAAATATTATTGATGAGTAGATGAATTATTACAACTATTTTAGATTTGTATTCCCTTTATCTAGATATATTATTTACCAAAGTCTCATTGCTCTTTTAGGTGTACTGTATATATATATAACATGGAAAATGCAGATCATGTTCCACCTGTGCCAAATTCTTTGTTTGCAAATACCAGTAATGAGATTAAAAAATTGAGAGATTCATTAGCACAGGGTGCAAACCTGGGGATATATAGTGAACCATGCATGTTAATATTGCATAGTCTAGAAAAACTAAAAGATGAACTTGAGAGGACTAGTGCATATTCCCTAGATCGAGTGGCTGCTATTCTTTCCCACATGCAGGAAGAAGTACATGGTGACGTTCCCCTTAAACAAATACAAGATAGTGTCACCAAAGAAATGATAAAATCCACTTGTTTTCCATTTTATCAAAATGTACATAAGGTTAGGGGATACCAAGTCACTAGATGTGTCAATCATGCTATGGCCTCATTGATCTACCCATGATTTCTCGTAGCACATGGTCTAACCCAAACAATGACCAGATTCCATTATATTTTGTTTAGCAGTTGTATGCTGAGGTCCATTTGGGCCTCAAAGTTAACTACCTGGATGTTCCACCATATTTTGGTCAGGGGCGTGGCAGGATTGCTGATAGGCCCACCTATCGTTGAGCAGATAGACCACCCCCAGTGTTTAGGGTATTGGTTGGTGAGAGGTGTTTTTCTCTCACCCCAGATCTAGCCCCCATAGCAGATAAGGTTGTTGTTGCTTCCCAAAAGGAAGAAATTGACACTATAGGTGACATTGTGGCTGCCACCACTAGGATATCTAATGATTGTGTAGGTTAGTATTTGATGTCCAAAAATTCCAAATCCATGCCATTTTCAGCACAATGGACCACCATGGATCCTTTTACAGTGGCCGACATCCCTACTCCTACACATCTTGATGCACTTACAGGAGATATGGCACACATGACTCTGCATTATTTGGTTGAGGACCTATTGGAGGAATATGCCAACATTGCATCAGACAATGGAATCAGTATAGAGCATGTTAGAGATCATTTGAGATGTAGAGGTCGTTTAGTTCCAGGATCCCATCACTCTCAATCGAGCACTAGTGCGCATCAGGATCCACCTATAGTTCATTTGGCAGCTGCACAGACTATGGGTTTTACTGATATGTTGATTGGTTCTAGTTCATCATCGCTAATACCATCTCACCTTCATAGTCCTCTACATTCATCATTTATGGCATGACATGGGATAGATCGGATGGATGCAGATGTTGATTCGTCGCTTGACCATTTCGTGGATATAGTGGAGGCGACCGTTTCAGAGGACTTAGGTCATCTGATATCAGATGATGTGCATGTATGTGTGCATGTGCATGTTTCAATTCTTTTTTCATTATTTTTAAATTTTCTTTTTACCTAGATATTCATGTAAGTTGATATATATATGTATATATATTGTTACAGGTGGACATACCTCATATCACTCCTAGCCTCGGTCCAGATCATGTGCATGATCGATGTGACTCTGTGGATGAATCTACTGCTAGTGGACATGTGAGTTTTACATTTTCATATAATCAAACGTGTATATGTACATGCAATATTTATGTATGCATAGATCTAGATTGGTATTTAAAAATACAAGTTCATTTAAAAATAACTTTCATAAAATTTATTTAATATAAATTATATGTATTTAACACATCTTGTACACAATTTTATTTGTAGGGCTCAGCACATCCATCAGAGCAGGACCATTCTCATTCAGATGGCCATTCAACTAGGAGTAGACATTCATATTAGGCCATGCACACTAGATTTACGATCTTTACCACATGTATTTGTTTATACATGATCTTTAGTATTTGAGATTTGATGATCTCTAACCCATTTGCTTGTTGTTGATCTTTGGTATTACGACGTTGATGATCTTTAATTTACATTTGCTTATATGATATATATACATTTCCTCTTTGCTTATAATGTTGTTATATGTTTATGTGAATCCCTTTGTGTATGCATGTTTGTATAGTTTAAAACATGTTTACACATAATATATGTATGCATTTGCTTTAAATATTCAATATGCATACATGTTTTCTTATTTTATGATCTCTTACAACTTACATTTCCTTATATTCAATATACATTTGATCTCTAGTAGAATTTTAGGGAAATCAATGCCACTTTATAATAAGTTCATTCATGTTGATCACAATAAATATTTTTTTTAAAATGACTTAAGCAACATGAACCATTGAGTTGAGAACATGATATAATCTTTTTGACAAGTAACTTGAAATTCAATTCAAATATAATTAAGAAAATTCAATTCAAATTATACCTCTATTATACGTTTTTGATAACTTGAAATTCAATTCAAACATAATGAAGAAAATTTAATTCAAATTATACCTCTATTATACATTTTTTACAAGTAACTTGAAATTCAATTCAAATATAATTAAGAAAATTCAATTCAAATTATACCTCTAATATAAATTTTTGACACTATAACAAAATTCTAAAATTACTAGATATGTTGTGCATACCTATGAATTAAATAACAACAAACTCCACAATGAAATAACTTGTTTGTTTACTACTTGATTCATTTAAACTAGGATCTAGCTATTCCATGTACACTAGAATAATATTTTTCCCATCCCATATGCATATAAATAGAAGCTTATTTTTCATTATTACGGATATCAAATTACAGATTAATTCTCATTTATATCACTTGGGTGCAGATTTTGGAAGTTTTGCATTTTATCAAAGGAGGCAAATATTGGAATTTCGACAACTTTTCATTTTATCAATAAAGAAGCTTTGGAGGATAATTTAACTAAGTTGGTAGGACTTGTTTATGAGTCATCTTTAAGTTGAAGAAGAAAATGGGACAACAAAGAAAAGAAAAATGTGTCTCACTTGAAATTGTCAAAGAAAGAGAACATAAGAGGCGTGAACAAAACTTAGATACTTTGACAACACCTCTCACTCAGAAGTGTGTGTTTAGGACTTTTACTTTGAAAAAACATGAGTATTCATTTGATGGGATGGAATCCATAATTTGTGCATTACTCCACCCAATAATTTGGTTAGTACACCTAAACATAAATTTGTATGTGCATACATTTTGCATTAGCTTTCTTATTAAAATTAGAAATGTTTAATGTATGACCATTTTTCAACTTACAATACCCCAACTTAAAATGTACTCTTAAACTAAAATATTGTACATTAAATCCTTCCCTACAAACCTTACACTTATCTTTTACCAATACCTTTGTTTAATGTTTGTCATCACATTATCATTGTTGAGTATTGCATCTACACAATTTTCTCTTTACTCTTTGTTCATGAAAATGATAGTGTGTACCATGCTTAGTTCTGTTGAAACCTTAAATTTTATTGTCCCTCACTATGCCACTTTGATTTTCATAATTTTTTCAACCACATTAATTATTTTATGGATTTGCAAATTCCTATATATTCTAACTTTGCACTTTGAAAGAAACCATTATTTTTTCTTAATTATTCATGAAACTACACCTTCATGTACAATGAAGTAGCATTCTAATGTTGATATTTGGTGATCAATATCCCCTATCTAATCTACATTGCAACATCTAATTAGCTTTATATTTTTCTAAACTCCCATTGAATTTAATCTAATGATCAATAGTTCCTTAAAAATACTTTTAAATATTTTAACAAATGCCCAATTCTAACTCAAGCTATATGGTGCCAAGGAATAATAGTTATATATGATAGATTATTCTTTAAATTATGTCTTAACACACATCTTTTTTTAAGGTTTCTAACCATCATTGCACTTAAATGACTATAAATACTATTAAATTTCCTCAAGTCATCTTGGTCATGCAAGTTGCAATGTTTATCTGATCCTTGACTCCAATTCCTTAAGCCAATTCTTTTTGTTTCAATATTTGTGTTTAGTTTTAGTTGATTATTTGGGTTGTGTTTTATGTCCCATAAATTTTTTAACTTTTTTCATCTTAGCACATATTGGAAATGTATTTGAAACCTTGAAACATCTTATAGCCCAATTTTGTTGGGGTTCTTTGGATCACCTTGTTATACTCTAAGGGTTTCCTTTCGTATATCACTAGCCTAAAAGTTCTAAGTCACTTGTATGCATAATCCTCAAACTTTGATGCTTGGCATGGAATTTGACCTATGTGTATCCTATCCTTGGCTATGCATTTATGGATTTGTTTTCATATATGTGCATGTAGTTGTTTTGTGTCTTTGGTCTTTTCTTTTCATCACTTCAATTGTAATGCCCCATCATAATAATCTAAGGAATGCTGTAATTGTGTATAAAGGTGATTTTTATTTTTATTTTAAAGTATAATTATTAAGTTAATTAGTTGCATGCATTCATTAAGTTACACGACATTACACTACTTTGAGTTTCCATAGACGACTTTAGTATTTCGCATTGCACATATTAATTAACAACATAAACATTAAAGATAAACATTGCATATCATTTGAAACTACATTCAAGATAACATATAGCACTAACATGTTTCATACATTGCATTTGATAAAAAAATACAATACTCATCCATCTGATGAGGTAGTTCAATGATAATTACATTTTACAAGTGTTCACCTCATAACAATTAAGGGATGTTTTCAATTACTAGATTTACAAATTACAATGAAGAAGTACATATAAGTTTCCAAGTGCGAGCTCTCCATCCATGAAGCTCTCGATGCCATGATCACAAACTGGGGACCCAATGGAGTAAGGTGCACGTTCCACCCAACCATGTGGTACCCGTAGGTCCATCCCCCATGCTAGGAGATAGTAATATGGTTACCTAGACATAATCTACTAACCCTAGACACTAGTACACACTAACGAATGGTTACATTGCTTCCAGATTTTAGAAAATTGAATGTACTACATACACAAGGTTAACTGTTACTTTAGGTGGAGTGTCATCACAACATTGCAAAGGTTACCCTGGTGTTTCTTCCTAGGTTCCGGCCCCCAACTTGGGTTACCCTGGTAACCTCTTACGAAACCCGACCCCTAATGCATACTATTGCGGAATCGAATGTCTCTTAAAGAAACAAGACACTGATTTTCCATTCCAGGCCTTCTCATCTTATACTCAAGACTGTAGTAGCTCAAGAGTCAATAAGTGAGGCATAATACTCTTGTTAAGAATTTTAATTCTAACCATTGTGTTGTTTAGTTATCACTTGTCTTACTAACTCTTTGCAAGTTACCCTAACACCACTTTGTGTGTCATCCCTTACAAAAAGCCACTCCCCTAAACATAACAAAGGAATCTAAGTTCACTATCTAGGGTAGACAAAGTGCACAAATTCAACATATAGTACCAAATATACCACAATGGACATCACAATTCGTTCACAAAATCAGGTGCACTACCCTAACTTGTTCAATCACATGGAACCAAAGTCAAATTTACTCCCTTGAAGAGACTGCAACTGGAAGACTTAAAATCACGTAAAGATAAATTTCCCCCTTTTACCCAATAAAAGTTTAAAACAACTTAAAAACGAATACACGTCTATCATTGGGATATATTAAATCTAGTCAAACAATTAAAAGAGAGAAAGTATCTATTTCTAATTTTAATTTTTACTTAATAACAGTTCTCAAAACATTTAATAATTATGCTCATTGAAAACATTATATGCATAACTATCTAAGTACAATAAATTCTTATTTCTCATTTTTCCAAAATAAACTTTTCCTCATTAATATTTTAATCAAATATTCTCAACATTAAATATATATACATAATACATATATATATATATACAAATACATATATACATATATATATATTATATATATAATATATATTTATACATATATATATAATATATATACAAATATATATAAATATTTAACAATAACACTAAAACCCTAATCGGATTTAATAGTCGTAATAATGCAAAATCCATAATTTCCAGTTTGAACATAGAATAAACGCGTATTATACAGTCGCGGCTGTGTACACAGTGTACACAGCCCACGGCTGTGAATGAACAACCCTCCTCGTATGGGAAGGCGGTTGTGAGACAGCCGCCGCTGCCTGTGAGGGAAGCATCGACTGCCTCCACAGCTGTCGCCCCATATGGGGGCAGCTGTGGGGTAGCCCCGCGGCCCCAATACAATACATTCTAATTTTTTTTTTTAGCATTCAAAATAAACTTTAACAGAATTCGCATGTAAAATTCATGATTTTTAATATTCAATAACATTTTTCAAAAAAGAAAAGAAAATGAAACCCTCGACTTCGCCCGTACGGTGATTCCATTAAATTTAAATAAACACATAATTTAAATAAGTTTCTTCCACAATCCAATTTATAAATATGAAAAAATATATATATATATATCAACAGGGTTTTCATACAGAAAATATTAAGAAATCTCTACAGAAGTTTCAACGGGGTTTTCAAGGGAAATAGGGGAAATTGTCAAATTTCATCAGGTTTTTTTTTAAAGAAACACACACAGTATATTTTCATTCAAATCCTAATTTACCCCAGAGGTTTAATTTTCTCTTTCAACAAATATTTTCCCCACAAAATTTTAAATACTTCCTACAAAGAAGATTCTACAGAAGCTTTCTGAAATCATTAAATTTTCACACACAAAATATAATTTCTTTTCATAGACATTTCCTTTCAAAACAAATTAAATAATTCACAAGAAGATTACCTGTTTTCCTGTGCTTCAGAAAACTGACTGGTGAAGAACTTTGTCTGTAGCTTCCTCAATTCTTTCCCAAGAAACAAAACCAAAATAGCAACCAAAGATTTTCCACAAATTTGCAACAAAATACCAAAAAGCATATACAGAGAGTTTTACAGAGCTCAAAAAAATTATTTTTCCCGTGAAGAAAAATTGTATATCCTCTGTGTATTTCCAGATCCAAATTAACCTCCGTGAACAATTCTTCAACAATAATCAATAAATGCACTGGCACACATGTTGAGAAGTGCAAAATATCTTCTCAACCACTTCTCTGATAACTTTTCTTTTCAAATTACATGCATTTAATTATTTTATTTAAAATTAACCATTTTCAAAGCAAATTTTATTTATTAATAAAGCATGCCATTTCCACAAAATTAAATAATATTTAATTTCAAATAAAACTATTCACACACTTAAACAATTTAATTTTATTAACTAATTTATTTAATTAAATAAATTTAATCTTTATGATCAAACCATTTAACCAAACAAACTAATTAATTAATTAAATAACTTGCAAAACTATTTTTCTTCAACATTAAAAATCAATTTTAAATAACAGTAAATAAGATATAAGAAACTATTATTAAAATTGACCAAATTTTCCTATCAAAGCAATTTAAACCAAACAGAAGAATACAAGACAACCAAGACTCAAACTAAAATTGACAATGTACAGTGACCGGGTCAAAGACTAGACTAGGATGAACCTAACTACTACCTCCCAATCAACATTTTCGTTGAGTTTTGACACGCTCAGACCTGAGTAACCAGGTGGAGTCGGTGTCATGTACCTACAATCCTACAACCAACAAAATAGCATGCATATATATATATAAACCATTGTACAGGCACACCGTGCGGAGAAAATCACGGACATCACAGGGCACTCGCAAGCGAGTGATGCGATTCCATTCTCCACACCAATACACGTCACATTAGACTGACAAATAAAATAACTATTAATCCATCATAAACATGTTCATAGCAATAATCAACTGAAAATAAACATCTACGCTATCTCAAAGCATGTATGAAATCAGTAATCACCATACAATGTATCATCATGTCATAGAATAAATCCACTATCGCTCAAAACTAGCGATCAAAATATCCAAACAAAGTATCATAGTCTAACAGTGTAAAAACATAACAGCAGAAAACACAAGCATAAATGGAGGGGTACTACATCAATGTTCTCAAATTACTTTTATGTTTTATGCTCTACAGATTCCTCAAGCTGGAGTCGAGCCAAATCTAGATATTGGATCAAACGAATCCGTTGAAGAACACATGGACCTTGAAGTTAGGGAGGAGAACCAAGTTCAAACAATGCTTGTTGGAGAGGGGTCAATATCACTTCCTTCTACTGGTATGGATGAGCATATAAAACTAGCACAAACTTCTCTCACTGATAGCATCATGTTTTATTAGTTTGTTTGCTTGCATACATAAACTTCACTTATATAACAACATCTCTCACTTTTGTTTACAAAATATTTTGTGACATGTAGGAAGGGCTCAACAAGCAAGAAGTTTTCATGCTCAAGCCGAGCCAAATCTAGACATTGGATCAAATGAATCCACTCAAGAATGCATGGTCCTTGAAGATAGGGAGGAGGCACAAGTTCAAACAATGCATGTTGGATGGGGGTCATGATCACTTCCTCCTACTGGTATGGATGAGCATATAAAACTAGCTGAGAAGGTGAGGAAACAAATTTCTCATAGAAATTTAGATCATTTACTTGAAATGGCTATGGAGAAACTGAAACATTATTCCAACCAACCTTATAATAAGAGAAAGAGGTCAATGAATAAATTTGTAGATGGAATGATCAATCATCATTTCAATCATCTTGATACACTTGAAAAAACCCAATTGTTATCACGTTTACTTCTTCATGATGAGCTCAAAGAGTCATTACAATTGTTGGGTGTACATTTGGCATCAAATAAGAAGAAACACATGGGATTACAAAAGGATATTGTTCAAAATGTTAAAAAGGGTTTAGATTCCATTGGGAAAGGATCTCGATCAGTGGATAAGGCCACTACAAGAAGGGTGATGTTGACATCTATTGTACATCAAGATATAGCAAGAAAAGAAAATCCTGCACTTTCAAGCGAAATTGGTTATAGTAGAACCACATTGATAAAATATGAAAAGAAAGTTTTGGATGAGAGTTTAGAAGGCAATTTGGCAATTATGTGTAGAGCTCCCCATTCTGACAGGATTGAAGATGTTGTTAGGAACTTGGTCTCAATTTTTTGGCATGATCAGACTCATCCATCATCAAATACTAGAGATGTTATGGGACATAAGTTGGACCTAGTATTTGTCAAAAATCATATCAAACATTGGCTAGACATAACACAATTTGAGATGTATATGAACTTTTGTAATGCATATCCTCATATAAAGATTGGAAAACAATGTTTCAAAGGTTAAAGCCATATTATGTGAAGATAAAAAAGTTTTTTGAAACTTGTTGTTGTCGTTATCATATTGAATTTGATCTCTACTATCAGGTGTTTCGAAAGATGAGAGAAGAAAGATGTGGGTTTCAAAATGCACCTCCTAAACAAGCAAGTTTTTTCATAAAGTCTATATTATGTGATCATGAAAATGGACCTCAAATAAACTACATAAAAGGAATTTGTGAGACATGTGGAAATTTGGCTAAATTTCCTTCAAGAATTGAGGATACTGACCTAACGAGAGACGATGCGTTACAAGAGAGTAAGTACTATTTTTAGAGGATTTATTTGTTTCAATTTCTCATAGATTGTTATTTGGATTCTCTTTGATGTAATGTTTCATTGATTGTGTGGTTTTATTAGTTATTCACATATTTTTCTGCGACACGAATTTTAAGTATGTAAAGTTGCAAACAAATTTTGGGAAAGAATCCACCAAGGTTGAACTATGTAGAGGAGGAGATTCCCATTGGAAAATTTATGGAATATTTCAAAAAATTGATACGACCATACCTTTAATTTCCTTGCACATTAGTGGCAAAACAACAATTCAAACGTTGGGGAGATACTTTCCCGCGATAGAGCAGAGTTCTATAAGGTAGTTGACTGCAAAAATTACTCCTTTGTACATCAAAGGAGTTCAATCGGAGTATTACTTTTCAAAGCAGATCACTATTATGGTTTCATGTGTGTTATTATTGACATACTACAATCAGGTGGATGGTGTTGATACGGATGATGAACAATCCATTAAGAAATATTGCTCCACTTTTATGGTATGATGATAAAGGCATGTCCGCATCAACATTTTCTGATATTTTGAGAATTTGAGCGGTGTAAGATTTAATCATTGTATCATTCAGATGGATTTAACACAATTCAATTCTTCACGACCATTCTATGCACTTTATGATATCATAAAATCTACAAAATACCATGTTGGAGTTTTTTTTTTGAGGTACAGGCATGGAAAGGAATTGAGCATGATGGGCGGTGCATCAAGCGAGCTTTAAGAAAGCATCAAATGAGCTATCAACAAATCGTCTAGACAATGCCTTTTGCCAGTATTTGTTGAATGGTGCAAAACTTATCAAATGTGGTCAGCACATCTTCAAGAACAAACCGACACATTCCACATAGAGTGTTTTGGGAGATATCGGGTATGTATAAATTACATTAAATCAAAAATTTGAATTTATTTAAATTTAAAATATATATACATATTTGTTCACATAAGTTTTTTGTTGTACATATGTATCTGGGTGTGGATAGAAGATCGATGCATGGATGCAAGAGGGTAGAAAAAACAAGATCTTTGCATTGTGTTAGGAGTTCGAGATAGTTGCCATGGATGGATATTAGACACAAGAGTTACTCTTGTTTTCACACTTTCGATACATTAGAGGAAACTCTTTGATTATGCATGCAACAATCAAAACCTAGATATATTTAGTAAATGGGATACGGTGCCTAGTTGTTTTCAAAAACATATGATGAAAATAAGGAAGAAATATTTAGAAGACATTCCTTTGATTTCAATTGATTGACCATATTTGAGGATTGGTTAGAAAAGTACACATGTGTAAGTTTTCAATAATTTAAATATTATATATATTTACTTAATGATCTTTAGAGACATTTCTAATTTTTTTAGAATTTTTTTGTGTAAATTTGGTGTACAGGAGATGTTTTTGTAGTCATAGCAGAGTTTGGAAACATCAAAGGTGTTAGCTATTATTTATTGCGCTGCTGCACAAAGAGAATAAGCTATGAGCCTAAAATAGTGATGAGTCTCATTTCCCATGGTGATTTTAATTTAAAATTTTATATACATTGTATTCACATGTACACATTATTATAAACATTTATATATATATTAGCTGCAAACCTTGAAACCCCTGAAAAAATGTTACTGCGTTCATATGTCTTACCTTAGGTTCCTTATTTTACCATCACGGGGTTACATTGTAATTAGGGACATATCTAAAACAAGTCAAGTTGTTGACTGTGGGATTCATTTTGTTGACTATCAGCATTAAAGGTATATCAATATAGTCCTTAATAATTGCTACCCTTCTACATCTTCATATAGTTCACATGCGTGGCCAATGGAGACTAGATGGTGATGATCATCAAAAATTCTGCATGTTGATTGAAGGCGGTACTGAACCAGAATCTTTGACTTGATTATATCCATGATTTTCAAGTTCACTTGTAACCCTATACATGTTCAAGTTAGAACTTATAGTAACTTGTACATAGTTGTAAATCATTTTGTGTAAATTACAATTATATGTACATATTTGTTCCATGGAAAATTCTTAAGTTCAAGAATCTTTGATAGCATCATCTCTCACTTTTGGTTGCATGTAAACCCATATATATGCTTTCAATCCTTATTTGAAATGTGGTGATTTTTAAATCATTTTCCTAAGTACAATTATATACAACTATATTTGTTTTATGGAATTCTTAAGTTCAAGTTATATACACTTATATACAACATATAATTTGTTCCATTGAATTGTTCCTTGGGAAACTATGTAAATTTTAAGAATTAAGTATTATACCACTCTCCCTCTAGAGCTCCTCTACCACTTAACCTTCAACCTACCCTTTATCTCTCTCCCACTCCCTCCACTCTCTCTCAAGTCTCTCCCTCCACCCCTCTCCCTCTACCTAAACCCTTAAGCCCCTGCCCTGTCTCTCTCCTCCCCTCTCTCTCTCAAGTCTCCTTCCTACTTACCTCCCACTCTCTCCCTCTACCCCTTAACCCTTAAACTAAACCCTTGTACACCCCCTACCTTTATCTCTCCCTCCCCCCTCTCTCTCAGTCTCTCCCTCTTACCCCTCTCCTCTCTCCCCTCTACCCCTTAACCCTTAAATCCCACAACCCTTGTACCCCACCCTTTATCTCTCTCACTCCCCCACTCTCTCTCAGGTCTCTCCCTCCACCCCTCTCCCTATCTCCCCTCCACCCTAAACCCTTAAGCCCCTTTATCTCTCTCCTCCCCCCTCTCTCTCTCAAGTCTCTCTCCCCCTGTCCTCTCCCCTCTACCTCGCCCTTAAACCCCTAGCCATTATGCACCCCCTACCTTTATCTCTCCCCTCCCCCTCTCTCTCAAGTCTCTCCCTCCCACCCCCTCCCTCTCTCCCCTCTACCTAAACCATTAAAATACCCCATCTCTCCCACTCCTCCCTCTCTCTCAGAGTCTCTCCTCCTACCCCCTCTCCCTCTCTCCTCTCTACCCTTAACCCTTAAACCCTAAACCCTTGTACACCCCTACCCTTTATCTCTCTGCCACTCCCCCCTCTCCCCCTCTCCCCTCTACCCTTAACCCTTAAACCCTAGACCCTTCTAGTCCCTACCCTCTATCTCTCTCCCACTCCCACCCTCTCTCTCTTGAAAGTCTCCTCCTACCACTCTCCTTCGCTCCTCTACATAACACCAAACCCTAGGACCCCTACCTTTGTCTCTCCTCCCCCTCTCTCAATTCTCTCCCTCCTACCCCCTCTCCCTCTCTCCCCTCTACCCTTAACCCTTAAACCCTAAACCCTTATTCCCCATACCCTTTATCTCTCTCCCACTCCCCTCCCTCTCTCTCTCAAGTATCTCCCTCCTACCCCCACTCCCTCCATATCTCTCTCAAGTCATAATTTATATTTATATTAATATTAAATATTAATTTTTAATAGAGGGGGTTCGACCGAACATTTTTAGAATGTTTGATTGAACCCCATTCGAATCTATTTTTTTATTGTATGTTAAATGGGTGCGATCAAACACTAGTTCGGTCGAACCCATATTCGACCGAACATTTTTTTTTATTTGACCAAACAGTTCTTCGACCAAACCCACTTATTTTCACCCACATCCTCTCAGGCACCAAAGTTGCTCAGAATTTTGCACTTTGAAGCTTGATTTGAGAAATGGAGGAGATATAAAAAACCCAACTAGTATCAGGTTTCCCTAACAACGAGTTATCCAATGAATATAATTTTAATATTTTTTATTATATTATCTTTTTTTTAAAAAGTTTTATTAAATATAAGTTTTTCACCGAAAACAAAAACTCTCTATTCTGCATATGTGGAAAAATAGAAGATTATCAAAAAAAAAAATTAAAATATGAGTGCACCAGATATTGGAGTCATTGATCCAACAAAAAATAAAAACTAAAAATTTGATACATACAGTAAAAGTTATGTGTTATACGGCCGCGTTATGTCTAAATTGTAATTGATTTGACTTTGAAACTTGATTAAAGAAAAAATATTCAATAAAAAACTATCTAACCAAGTGGAAGCACTAGATATTGGAGTTACAAATCTAAATTCGAAAGAATTAAATTTTATCTATCAAGGAAAAAAGTTATGCATTATACGATGTGCATCACTTTTTAAAAATGTTTTTTTTTGAAAAAAACCAATTTTCATGGGAGATGGAAAAAGAAGTGAAATCTAATTCCAAAAATTTTGAAAAAACTATTTTTTGAATCTACAGAAAAAATGTGACAAGACTCTAGTTTGCATCATCTTCAAATTATTCATAGTTTAACCACTATAGATGCCCGAATGTGAAGATTTAGTTTTTTTTTTTTTTTTAAATCAGTGTCCAATTTGGCCAAAAATTGTAAACCACTATTGTGGGATCACCCAAGGGCACCAAATGCATCTCTCGCAAGGCTGAATTTTTATTTATTTTTGGTATAATTTAGGTTGTTTTGAGTGTTTTGTGTTTAATAAGGTCATATTAGACCATTTCTCAATGTATTAGGCTTATTGGAGTCATATTGGTCAAAAGATGCAAATATTGTAAAACTTGTCAAAAGTTGCTATGTAAAAAAATGCTTAAAGTGGAAATACCAATGGTCAATTGGAATTTAAAAGGTGGCTGGTCAATTTAGACAGTCGGTTCTTGTGCTTTGATGTTGAAAAGACCTCCCTCAAGTCGAGGCAACAGTTAGAGACTTGTAATTTGGAAATCAAGTAATTAAAGTTCCCTATTTTCACTATAATTTTGTGTTTTTAACATAAATTATATTTTCCACAGGGCCTGTACGTATCTATGCTAAGTCATATTGGCTTGAAGGCTATTGTTTTGTTTAGGCATATATTCTAACTTCATTTGGAAACAAGTGTGGTGTAATTTCATAAAGAAATAAGTGCTTTATTGCCCATTTTCTGGCTACGGGTCTATAAATCAACTCTTAAGGTTTTGAAGGCATAAAAAGTGATTATGGCCCATTCCACCGATTGTACTTTTTGTAACTAAGTGGAATGGGCCCAACTAGGTAGGTTTTAGTGTTTAAATGGGTTTTGTGAGCAGGGAAGGTTGTTTGAGGGTTTGGGCATAATGCTCTAGTTGATAATATTGTGGATTTTGAGTGAAAATTGGTGGTTTGAGGGTGGTAAATGTGTAAAACCCTTGGGGAAGAAAAATTTGAGGGTTAATTGAGCATATGTAGAAATTATTAGGTGTGTTTGAGGTGTTGTTAAAGTGTGGAAAGGTCGAGAAGGAAGATTTTCAATAAACCCCTCCTTAAACAAGCAAAATTGAGGGTTTTATGGTTAGGGGTGTTAGAGGGCTTTTCTCTGGCAAAGAGTGGTAGATTTTGGGGTTTTCTACTTGGTAGAAAATGAATGCCCATAGGTTTTTGGGATTGGAAGATTGTTTTCAGAGGAGTTGTTTTGTAATTTAGGACTAATTGGCCAAGTAGGACATAGAATTCTCAGTTTGGAAGATTTGTTCCAAAAGAGAACTATGAAGTCTTGAGATATGTTTAAGATAATAATGGGTGCTTGAAAAAATATATGGATTGAGGTTTTTTCAAGAAGTTTGCAAGTTAAGATCAAGAAGTTAGGTCTGCAAACCTACAAGGAAAATAGAGTGAATGTGAGAGAAATCAATTAGTTAGGGTTTAGATGGTTGAAAAATTGTTTCAAAAAGCTTGAATTGTGTTGGATAGTTGAAAGTCGTCCTGCTCTACATCAGGAACTATCACGAAGGAATCATATCAAGATTCTATTATTGTATTGTATCATTGATGTAAAAGAAACAAATGATGTATTTTTATGAAAACTATGTAATCTAATTTAACTTAAGGCATTGAATGCCTAGTCAAACATGTATGTAACTATTGACATATCGAAGTGAATAAATTTTTTATTTCAGATTTAATTGATTTATGACATGAAATTGCTTAATGGAATTAGCTATAGAATTTGTGTCATTTCAATTGATATTCATGATGTCAATATTTATTTATTTTCAAGTTAAATCTAGCTGGGTTGTTACACTCCCCCTCTAGATTCTGTGGAGGTGGGCCTATGATTCTTATCTTACCAGAGTCCAAAGGTTGTAAGAGTTCCTTTCTTAACTCTTCCCAAAGTCCTACTGATAAAACTCACCCTCATCTAAAAATTATGAATTCTATCTTTGGTAGTGAAATCTCTCTCCCAGATACTACCATTGATAGAATAGTTTCTTACATAGAGAACTTTATTCTAGACATTTTTTTTCTCATTCCACCCAACTATTGATATGGTTTGAAGATGGACTATGACTAAATGGAACCTAAAGGGTAGTGTTGAAGTATGTGCTATAGTTGGAGGGTTGTTTCTCTTCAAATTTACAGCTCCTAACAATTTTCTCTTTGTTTTCTCTTTGGATCCTTGAGTTTACAAGAAGCACAACTTGTCTCTCTGTCATTGGAAGCCTAGATTAAATCCTACTATTATCCTTAACAAATCTACTCATGTTTGGGTTCAATTGCCAAGTCTATCATTGGAATACTAGGATGAGTCATTATTTCAATGTATTAGGGATTCGATGGGCCACTTCATTACTTCAAATATCATCACCAAAATGAGGTCCAGGTTATTCTTTGCATGTTTATGTGTTAATATTGATATTAATAAGACTCTACCCAACTTAGTAACTCTGAGCTCTAAGTTTGGTTCATGGAACCAACAAGTTTGTTATGAAATTGCTATTTTTTATTGTCAAAAATGTTCCAAACCAGGGCACCTTATCTTTGACTGCAAGTCCTCTATAATAAGCAAACCCATTAAGGAGGATTCTCTGGTGGATGAAATCACAACCAACTATCCTTTCAAATCTGAGATTTTAAATATTATGGATTCCCTCGCCAAATCTAGACATTGTGATGACCTTATCACAAAACTTTTCATGACCTCGCCCAACAAACCTTCTAATAAATCCTTGTTGATAGGGACTCCCTCGAAAAACCTACCATGTGACCCAGTTGCCATCACTGGTAGGAATGTTGAAATTCCCCGTGACTAGCATAACCTCCTAGCTACCCATAAACTAAGTAAAGTTCTGGAAGAAGGTGAAATACCTAGAGTTGTGAAGAATGGAGAAGCCTCTATAACTCGTGTGAAAAATACAACTATTGAATCTCATAATTACAACCAAACCAATGAAGAGGATATGTGGTCAACCCCAAAGAAGAAGGGAAAACAAAGGAAGGTAGATGTTGGTGCTGAAACCAAACCTGGCAAACCCAACTAGAAACAAACCAAAGCTTTTCTATAGTCCACAACAAACTTTGTGAGGAGAATAAAAAAGGGTACTAGATAGTACAAAGGTAAGTTACCTTTCAAATTTTTTAGTTGTGGAAAGATAGGTCATTATGCTTCAAGATTTCCAAACAAAGCTTTGAATGATGAGAATAAGGAGAACAAAGGAAAAAAAATTAAGAAAATTCATTATGCTAGAGAAGATGCTAGTATATATGATGATGAATTTGACTATGTGGATGATGAGGATTGTAAATGCTTGTTCATGGCTATAAATGTTGGATATAATTCTACTAGCTTTCAGATATGCATAAAGTAAAATGCTTTGGAAGCAAGGAATAACATTCAAGGAACTATGGTGACTTCTTTATATGATATCTAAGAGGAGAAGACCTACTGGATCATTGATAGTGGATACTCAAATCATCTGACCAACGAGAAAAGTAAGTTTTTTAAACATGAGAAATATGAAGGAGATATAGTTAATTTTGGTGATGATACATCTACCAAGATTTGTGGAAAAGGTTCAATCAATTTTGATGGAAAGCATATACAAATGATTCCCTTTATGTTAAGGGTTTAACACATAACCTCTTGAGTGTTGAAAAAATGTGTAGCAAAGGATATAATATTATGTTTCAAGATGGTGGATGTGAGATAAAAAAAAGCTCCAGAATGATGGTTGTTGGTGGAAGAATGGTAGATGGAAATGTGTAGATAAGCTTAAGGGTGTTGATGGTCATTTCTTTATGACTCATATTAATGAAATTTGGATATGGCATAGAAGGATGTGTCACATAAATTTTGATTTCCTAGTAAGGATCGTTTTAGTTCAAGTTATGAGAGATCTGCTAAAGATTACAAAACCCATCAATGCTATCTGTAAGGAATGTTAGATTGGGAAGCAAGCAAGAAGAAGTTTCAAATTCAAAGAACAATCCTCTACCAAACTATTGGAGTTGGTGCATACAGATCTTTGTGATCCTACAAGAGTAAGAAGTTTGCAAGGTGACAAATATTTCATGCTATTAATTGATGATTACTCTATAATGACATGGGTTACTTTTCTTAAAGAAAAATCAAAAGCTCTAAATAAGTTTAAAGAATTTAAAGTTATGGTTGTGAATGAAATGGATATGAAAATCAAGTGTTTGAGGTCTACCAGAGATGGAGATTTTACCTCCAATTAGTTTAACAATTTTATATGAGAAACATGGAATAAAGAGGCATTTATCTATCCCTAGGACTCCTCAGTAGAATGGAGTGGTTGAAAGAAAGAATATGACTATTCAGGAAGCTGCAAGAACCATGATTAAAGAGGAAGATCTATCAGAATTCGACTAGAGAGAAGAAATTCATACTATAGTCTACATACTTAACAAAGTTCAAGCAAGAGAAAACAACATAAAGACTCCCTATGAGTTGTGTTATGGAATGATCCCTACTGTCAAATACTTCAGAGTGTTTGGAAGAAAATGCTATATTAGAAGATATGAAGAGAAATAAGGAAATTTTAATACAAGATCTAATGAAGGTATCTTTCTTGAATATTCTACAAGAAGAAAAGCTTACCAGTGCTACAACAAGAGGCTGAAAAATATTGTTGAGAGTGCAACTATCAAAGTGGATGAAGACTTACAAAAGAAGTCAATGGTGATATATGGATATGAATTAGATTAGTCCTCTTGCAAAGAAAATGATAGACATGAAGGTAAGGAAAAATAATTTTATATTGAAGAGGAAGAAGCTTCAGAAAGGGTCCCTAAGACCCCTAAGTATATGGAGAAAAATCATTCTGAAAATCAAATCATTGGTGACAAAAGAAAAGGTGTTTTGGTAAGGAGAAGAGCTGCTATGGTTGAAGAATAGGTAAACCTATGTTTACTCTTTAAATTTGATCCTAAAATAGTGATTGAAGCATGCAAGGATGAGTATTGGATCAAGGCTATGGAAGAAGAACTAATACAAATTAAGAAAATTCAAACTTGGGAACTTGTTCCAAGACCAAAAAAAAAGAATGTAATTGGAAGTGGGTATTCTAGAATAAATTGAATGAGAATGGAGAAGTAGTAAGAAATAAGGCAAGTCTTGTGTGTAAGGTCTACTCACAAGTAGAAGGAATAGATTTTGAGGAGATATTTGGTTTGATGGCAAGAATGGAAGCTATTAAAATGTTTTTAGATTTTGTAGTACACAAGGATTTCAAGGTTTATCAAATGGATGTGAAGTCTGCTTTCTTGAATGGTGAATTGGAAGAAGAAGTATACATGGAACAACCAAAAGGATTTTAGTTATCAGACAAACTAGATATGGTCTACAAATTGAAGAAAGCATTATATGAACTAAACCAATCTCCTAGAGCTTGGTATGCAAGGTTGGATAGGTACTTGTTACAACAAGGATTCAATAAAGGTACCACAAATAGTAATATCTATTTTGAATTTGAAAAAGATCAAATATTGATTGTAGTTGTGTATTTTGATGATATATTTTTTGGAGGAAATGAAGCTATGTGTAAGAGATTTGTAGAAGATATGTAGAAAGAGCTTGAGATGTCTATGATTGGGGAGATGAATTTCTTCCTTGGACTAGAAATAAATAAGATAGGAAAAGGTATATTCATTTCACAATCAAAGTATGATAAGGAAATGTTGAAGAAGTTTGGAATTAAAGATTCTAAACCGATATGTACTCCTATGGTTACTGGTTACATGCTAAGTAAGAATGATGAATCTCCTAAGGTTGATTAGAGAAAGTATATATCAATGATTGGAGGAATATTATATCTAACTACTACTAGACTAGATATCATGCATGCAGTTTATCTTGTGGCTAGATTTCAAGAAGATCCTAGATAGTCACATGTTGCAGTAGTGAAGAGGATATATAGATACTTGAAAGGAACTCCAAAACATGGTTTATGGTATCCAAAGGATACTGATTTTTCTCTGAATGCTTATATAGATGTAGATTGGGCAGGTTGTGTGGATGATAGGAAAAGTACAAGTGGTGGTGCATTCTTTCTTGGATGCAGATTGGTGCCCTAGCTAAGCAAGAAGAAATATTGTGTTTCTTTATCTACTTCAAAGGAAAAATATATTGCAACAACATCTTGCTACACACAGGTGTTGTGGATGAGGAAAAACTTGAAGGATATCAGAGTAGTATATGATGAACCAACTTCTATATTCTATGATAATACAAGTGATATTAATATTTCAAAGAATCTGGTAATGTACTCAAGGAAAAAACATATCTCAATCTAATATCACTTTTTAAGAGAGAAGGTTGTAGAGAATGAGGTGAAGCTAGATTATGTGCCTACAAAGGATTAGGTTGCTCACATATTCACTAAGGCTCTTCCTAAGGATACTTTTGAGTATCTCTGGGAGAAGTTAGGGGTTATTACCCCTCCTTTGAACTATATGCATAAGGTTATGCATCATTCTTGTGGATCTCAAGATTCATTCTTTGTTTTGGACTAATGTTCAAGGCTACCTCCCATGGGAACTTAGGTAGTGGAATTGTTGGTTGTTGTAGTCAAGGGGAGTAAGTTTTGATGCATGTTGGTGTTTTCCTTTGTTAGTTGTGTCAAAGGATATGTGAAGTGGTTGTTGGTTGGTACAGTTTATGCTCCTAAGGGGGAGTACACAAAGTATTAAAAAGGAAAAGATGTTGTAGAGCTATGGTGAGAGGGTACAAGTATGATTGATGTCAAAGGGGGAGAGAAAATAATGTTAAAAAGGAAAGAATCAGGGAGAGAGAGTAAAGTGAACAAGGAGAGTATGATATAAGGGGGAGAAAGAAAATGATTGGTATGTAGTATGTTGATGATAAGAGTTGTTGTGTTTGTTGTTGGTGGTTTTTCACATCATGTGTTGTCATCAATGAAAAAGGGGGAGATTGTTGTAAGTATGAGTAGTTGGTGTCGTCATTGATGCCAAGTGGTGATGGCTGAAAAGTTGTGATGATGCTTTGATTAGTTTCATTATGTTGTCATTAGTAAATGTTACTAGTTTTAACCTCTAGTTTTTCTTTGATAAGCATGTGTATGGTTGATTTGTTATGTTGTAGTTGGTTTGGTGATTATGATAATGTGCTTGTGGTGCTTGGTTTCCAAGTGCTTTTGAGAAAATTTAAATAAAAGAGGAAACAATATGTTGTAGAGGTGCTCTAGCATACATAGTGGTATTATGGTTTTGCTCTGCATTTCTTCCATGTTGAAAATCTACTTGTGTGGTTTGGATATGTTGATCAAAGGTTTTCATGAATGTTATATCTATATTTTCTTGGTTTGGATCATTGTGCAAAGAAAGTTGTGTTCACCAGTGTGTGAACTATGCAGTATAGTGGTGTTTGGGAGAAATGGTTTTTCTCCACATTTCTCTATAGTTTTGTTTCTAGTCTTGCAGTTTTGGAAGTGTGTTCATAAGGTTCATATCTACATTTGTTTTAATTTTTTTAGGGTTTGATGCTACACAAGTTTATTTCTTGAGTTACAGTGTGTAGAAGAATATATGGGTGAACATGATGTGTTTGTTTTTCAAGTGAAAGTTTTTTGCAAAGGAATTTATTTGATTTCAGGGTATTTGTGGAATATTCTAGATTGTTTCAAGTGTTGCATGTGGTTTATAATTTGTCTTTGGATCAAAGGAAGTGTGTACTTAATTTTTTAATGGTGTTTACATGGGTGCGACCTACCTTGGTTGTTTACACTAATTACGGATTTGCTTCAGTGATTATGGAAGTGTAGCATGGTGTGTCTGAGTGAATTTAAGTCTAAGTTAAGGTGTGATGTGATCCGCCTTCATTCCTTTCCACCGCATGAATGTTTTGGTTTCAACCTAATTTGTATTTGCACGGTTGAGGTGTAAAGCCAAACTTGGAGAATGTTTTCAAGGTTGAAGAAGATATAAATAAGTGTTGTGTTGATGAAGGATTTGGGTGTAGTGAATGTGATGCAAATTATAGAGTGGTGAAGTGCAAATTTGTGAGTATAGTGTGAGATTTGATGAGTTAGACTACTAGAAGCAATGAGAAAAATGTTTCTACAATATTTAGAAAGGCTGCGAATGTGTTGGTGATGCTATGGTGGAATTTTCTCTTGCATTGAGATGGATTTCTCACTGTAAAATTATTATTTCTTCTTCTATGTAATCTGGTAGTGAGACCATTGGAAGTGAGCCCTTCTTTCTTCTAGGAAGTGAGCCCTCTAGCAGCGAGCCTATTATATTCGGTGTTGAAATTACTTTAAATTGTGAGCTAATCTCACCATGTTTTTTCCCTTCATGGGTTTTCCATGTAAATATGGTGTTCTATTGTGCATGGTGTTGATGTGTTTCAGTTTCTATTATTTTCTTTCATGCTAAATCATTCTAATAGATTAAAGGTTATCAAATTTTATGTGGATTTGAATATTAATGAGGGTTTTAATGTTTTAATGAATAATTGACTCACCCCCCTCCCAATTGTCTTGTGCATTCAACACAAACCATAATTATATTGTCGAAGAAATATCTCTACCCTGAGAACTAAACTAAAACATTCAGATATAGTCTTCTAGACCACCACTATCATAGTGAATAGGTGCAAGCATGATATTACAAGAATTTAGACTTGATCTATAACCACAACTTAGTAATATATATTTCTTGATTTTGCATCCTAATAGTAAAATTACCAACATAGATCATGCTCAACTTCTGACATACAACATGCTTCAACAAATCTTCTACAAATATTTTGTAACTCAAAATGATAAGTCGAGGGGAATATAATGATAATTCAAGTACCATTACAAGCTTAGCCTTACATAGAGAAATCCTTTGACATAAAACTTCTTACTGCATTAGTGACAATGTATGACATCAATGACATTACTAACCTTTGACATCAATGAAAACCTAGATCTTCAACAATCTCCCCCTTTGTCATTGATGGAAACTAACAAAATGTCGGGCTACCAAACCAATCAGCTACACACAAAGATATTTCTCCCCCTTAGATTTATTCCTCCATCGTAGAAGATATAGAATTTTGAGTTCCATTTCTCTCCCTTTGAAATCAATGAAAAATGTCAACAATCATACTCCCCCTTTGTATCTAGTTTGTCTCTCTTTCTATATTTTTGGTACTCTGCACAATCTAAAAACTTGTTTCTTGGGTAGACTCCCCCTAATTCCATGCTTCACTACTTGCAAAAATATTCTGCAAGACCACCCAACCTTCTTGTAGTAGGGAGACCAAGCTCCCCTCAACCTATGCTTCCTCTTGATTCAAGAGGAGGGAGAAATAACTCCCAACTTCTGCTAGAGAAACTCAAATGTCTCCTCAGGAAGTGGTTTAGTAAATATATTTTCTACTTACTCCTTTATCTCAACATACTCCAACTTTACCTCCTTTTTTGCAACCTTCTCCAGTAGAAAATGATACTTGATTGCAATTTGTTTTGTCCTTGAATGCATTATTTGATTCTTTGAGATATTTATGGTACTGGTGTTATCACAATGAATAGAGATAGGTTCATCAAACTCAATCTTCATCTCCTCTAAATTCTGCTTCATCCACAATACATGAGTGCAACATGATGTTGCCACAATATATTTTTCTCTTGTTGTAGATAAAGAAACCGAGTCTTGTTTCTTGCTCAAAAAAGACACCAAACTATCACCAAGGAAGAATTCTCCTTCGCTTGCACTCTTTTGGTCATCTATGCATCCTACTCAATCTGTGTTTGTGTATGCAGTCAGAGTGAAATTTTCACTCTTTGGATACCATAGTCTAAAATCCATAGTAGCCTTCAAATATTTGAATATTCTCTTTACTACTTTAACATGAGTTTCTTTAGGTGTTTCTTGAAATCTAGCAACCATTCCACCTACCTGCATTATATCCAATCTAGATATTGTCACATACAACAAACTACAAGTCATAGATCTGTACAAGGTCTGGTTTATTAGAGTTGATTCATCATATTTACTTAACTTGCATCCTATAACTATAGGTGTTCCTACTGGTTTGCAATCTTCCATCCTAAACTTACTTAGCATTTCCTCTATGTCTTGTTCTAGGAAATAAAAAATGTCTTTGTCTGATTGTGCAATCTTCAACCCAAGAAAGAAAGATAATTCACTTAGCATAGACATTTCAAACTCATTCTAAATTGCTTTCTAAAATTCCTTGCACATGTCATCATTGCTACCACCAAAAATGATATCATCTACATAGACCACAACTATTAGTAGTTGATCACCTTCTATTTTCATGTATAAATTACTATTTTCACTTCCACTCTAGAACCCTTGTTGTTGTAGGTATGCATAAAATATTGAATACCAAGCTCTGGGAGCTCGTTTAAGTCCATACAAAGCCTTCTTCAATCTATAGACATAATCCAGATTCTTAGAACATTGAAACCCTTCTGGTTGTTCAATGTAGACCACCTCTTCTAGCTAACCATTTAGAAATGTAGACTTCACAACCATTTGATATAGATTAAAATTATTGAATGTTGAAAGAGATAAAAACATCTTGATTGCTTCGTGTCTTTCTACTAGAGAAAATGTCTCTTCAAAATCTATACCTTCAACTTGATCATACCCTTTATGCATAAGTCTAGCCTTATTCCATATCACTTCACCATCTTCATTTAGCTTATTTTTGAAAACCTAGTTGGTTCCAATCACATTCTTTCCTTTAGGTCTTGGGACAAGTTCCCAAGTTTCATTCTCTTCATCTGCTTTAGCTCTTCCTCCATAGTATCTATTCAACCTTTCTATTTGCTAGCTTCTTCATAGGACTTACACTTATCTTTGATAGTAATGCAAATTATACTTGCTCATTTTCCTTCTCAAGTCTCTTTTGGGTCTAAACCCCACTGTCTTTCTCTCCTATAATTTGTTCTTTCGAGTGATTCCTTTGAACATTCTTTGCTGGAGTTTTTGCAATAACTTTTGATTCTACACTATGTTTGTGGGTTGGCTCTTCATCATCTTCTACTTTCGTAATACCAATAGACTGAATTGTTTCATCAATTCTCAAATTTTCACTTTCAACAATCCTCTCTATGTTGAGAAAATGTGTCTCAACCTTGCAATTACATAAGGTATTGGTCAGTTAACGATGATGAGGGGGGGCGTGGGGTTCCCCCCCCCCCCACGATGGGTATGGGGGGATCATCCCCCCGGCTGGGGTCTAGGGGCAATATGCCCTGACAAGCACTTGGGGAAGCTGCCCCAAAAGGAAACTTTTATTTATATTATATTATTGTAAATTTGGATCATTCATCATTATGTATCATATCTAACAATAAATATTTTATTAGCTTGACTTTCCCTAGAAACCCTATATTATGAGGGTATTGTACTATGGCTATGTATTGTGATGTATTATGAGAGTCTAATAGCGACTATGTTACCTCTGGATCTTTGAGTGGTGATACTCCTATGAGAATATTTCTCTGCAAGTATATTGTAATCTTTAGGATTTCTAAATAATATATTGGGAAACTTTTGGAGTGTGGTGTTTTTCTCCTGAAAGGGTTTTCCCCACATAAATCATTGTGTTGTGGTATGCATTCAATATTTATGTTTATTTTTGTTTAAGTTTATGTAATTGTTAATGATTTGTAAAAGTTTGCATTATTCTCCTCTCAAGATTAGTGTAGGAAGTTGTTCCACTACCTTAGCTTCCTTACACTCTAGTCTTTTGTTATAATATCTATATGCTTTACTTCTCAAGGAATAACCAAGAAAAATACCTTCACCATATTTGGAATCAAATTTACCCAAGTTTTTTTCATCTCTTTGATGTAGTATTTTCTTCCAAATATCTTGAGATGCCTGACTAAATTCAGTCTTCCTCTCCATAGGTCATATGGTGTCTTATCAATTTTTCATCTAATCTAGACTTTGTTCAAAATGTACACATCAGTTTGCACTGCTTCTCTCTAGTACACATCCAATAGATTTGCTTGACTCAACATTGTTCTTGGCATCTCTTGACAGTCTAATTCTTCCTTTCTGCAACTCCATTTTTCTATGAAGTCCTAGGAGCATAAAATTGCCTCTAGATTACATGCTCTTCATAGAATTTTTCATACTTGTCAGAAGTGAATTGTCCACCTTTATCTAATCTCAAAACTATGATTTTTCTTCCAATTTTATTCTCTACTATAGTGCCTTGAATTGCTTAAACTTATCAAACGCTTATAACTTCTTTTTATAAATGTAACCCAAGTTATCCTAGTGTAGTCATCAATGAGTATCATGAAATACTTGTCTCCTTGTATACTTTTTGTCCTCATAGTTCTACACAGATCTGTATGCACCAGATCTAATTGTTTCGATGTATAATACTCCTTAGCACGAAATCTTCTTTTTGTCTGCTTTCCTTCATGACATGGTTTGTAGTTGGTAGATTGAAGTTTCTTGATCTTTGGCATGTCCTAGACCATTCCTCTTGAGCTAATCTTCACAATTTCAATAAAATTCATATGTCCCAACCTTCTATACCAAATCCAACTTTCTTCTTTCTACACAATAAGACAACTTTGTCCATTCAATTCACTGAGATGATATATGTCATTGTCTATCCTTCTTCCTTCCACAATTAGTTCTCCAATTTTTGATTCCCCAATTTCACAACCTTCAACACAAAAATATAGCTTATAGCCTATATCACACATTTGACTTACACTTAAGAGATTATGCTCTAAGACTTTAACATAAAAATTACATGTGTCTTTGTTCTACCACCATCAAGACTCAAAGTACCATCACTGGTGATTTTGGAAAAAGAATTATTTCCAAGAGTCACAATACCTCCTTCAGATTTATTAAATTTCATGAATTTAATTTTATCTCCAATCAATGTGGCTTGAGCAACCACTGTCTATGATCCACAGGTTCTTCTCATTCTGAGCATATATAGCAATTTAAGAAATCATTGACTTTTCTGACTTCTTTTCTTCTACAACCTTCTTCCTTACTTCATTTGATCCATGACTCCTACTTTTTGATCATTTTATTCCATTTTCTGATAGAGGAGGACTCACAAAATTGCTTCTGTAATTCCTTGTAATGTGTCTAAAGTTGTTGCATTTGTAGTAAATGATATTAAAATTGTGCAAAGGTGCAAATGCATTATTGTTGACAAAGTTATTTCTTCTTACATATTTTTTCTATAGTCCACAACCTTACAATCAAAATTATTGCAATTAAAACAATAACCAGAGAAAGGATAATTAAACCTAGTGCTTTATCCCTGTCTTCTAGATCTTCTTCTCTTCTTCTAAACTTGAATAAACCTATCATTATATTTCTTTCTTTTATCACTTGCAATGACTCTTTCAGACTTTGAACTTCTGGAACTTGTCACATTTAGACTTGCTTTAGTAGTCTATATTGATTGTTATGTTACCTTATTCTTTTTATTATAAAAAAAACAATTCCATTTTTGACATGCGGAGCTATTTGACATCCTAATATTTGATCTAGAGTTTCAATACCCTTCCCAAACTTCATCTACAACTGTTGAATCACTTTCTCAAGCTATTTTCTTATTGTCACAATTTATGCTTCTAGCTTCTCATAGTCTTTATCTCTTGATAGCAACTTTTCAGTCAGGACTTCTTCAATCATTTTTGCTTCTTCTATCTAGGTCTTCAGATCAACAATCATCCTCTCTTCTTTCTTCAAATCGTGAAATACATTTTCTTTAGCCTTCATTTCTTCTACAATTCTATTCTTTAGCATTTTGATTTTTTTTCTAGCACATAGCAATTCTTCCATAAGATTTACTTCATCTTCATTATTTTTGGAATCCATTTCTTCATCTCCTTCAATAGCTTCAAAATACATGAAAAAAACATTTTATTTTTCATCTCTAGAGATATCTTCATCTTCTTCTTCAATAGACTAGCCTTCTTCCTCATTAGTGTAGAATCTCTTATGTTTCTTCTAACCTTTATTCCTTCTTTGAAATTATTTATTTCCATAATTTTTCTCAACATTGTTAGAATTCTTATGGGGACACTTAGCCATAAAATATCCTACTTCACCACAATTAAAACACTTAAAAGGTAACTTTCCTTTATACTTACCAAAACCTCTTTGTAGCTTTCTAACAAATTTTCTTCTTCCAAATCTTATCCAATATCAAAATCTTGATCAACCTCCTTCTTAGATACTTTGAAAGAAATCTCTTTCCTTATAAAATCTTCACTTTCAAATCTCATCTCAAAAGTAGTTAGAATTCCATGCATTTCAATCATCTTCAAAGCATTCAAATCCTTAGCTTCTTCAATTGTAAAGAATCTAGAATCAAACCTTCTAGGGAGAGACTTGAGTACCTTTTTCACAACAACCTTTTTCTTTAAATTCTTCTCCAAGACCTTAGATAGAGTTGATAACATCATCAACTTGGTGCAAGAATGTGACAATATTTGCATCTTCTCTCATCTTCAAGCTTTCAAACTGAGATCTATGAGTTTGCAACTTTTCCTCTCTAACTTTGTCATCACCTTTATAGATGGTTTCTAGTTTATCCCATATTTCCTTCACTTTTTTGTATTGCATCACTTTCACAAATTTAGAGTTATTCAATCCACATAAATTAGCATTCTTTTCCTCGACATTGATTTCAAAAGCCCTCTTTCCGCTTTGATCCCTAGGAGAGTTTTTCAAGAATCTCATATCCCTCTGTCACTGACATCCAAATATCCATTCCAAGAGCCATCAAGTAAGAATCCATCCTAACTTTCCAAAATGCAAAAATTGGATCCATCAAACAATGGTTCTTTATTTCCAAAGAACCTTTCTTGAGCAACTGGGTGTGTCATCCTAGAACTACCTTAAGCTATTAGGCTTCTTCAAAGGAACTTGGCTCTAATACCAATTGAAGGACACATAATCTACCAAGAGGGGGGTGAATCAATAGATTTAATCAATCCAAAATTCTTAACTTTTCTAGGGTTATTAGAATATATGATTCTTCACACTTAACCCCACATAAGCAATTAAAATATAAAATCATAAAGCACATGAGTGAACACTAGATATAAATGGAAACCCAAGATGGGAAAAACCATAGTGAGAATAGATACTTGGATCTATTGCCCAAATCTAGCCTCATAATGTAGAAATATACAAGTGAATTTTACAATATGAAGTAGGCACCAACCTATTAGAGACACCAATCCCCTATTGTGTATATAGGAACCAATCTTCAATCAAATCAGAACAATAGGTAGAACACTAGTCCTACTGAAATAAAAAGATAATGCTCAAGTGGATCTTCTATGTAACTCATATGCATTCCAGAGTCACAACTGACGCTCTTCCTCACTGCATATGATCTTCTGAAACTATCACACACACTGAAATGTGACTCCCTTTTATCTTCACCACCTTCTCTTCAATTTGCACTAGTGACCAAATTTTCTTCACATATGTGTAATTCTAATTCACACTGACACATAATAAATCTACACAAAAAAGAAATATATACATGACATCACATTAAAAAAATCTTTGATGTTAGCTAGGGATCCATGAATAGCCAAGATGACATAAGGTGGACCTAAATTCAAATCACATGAAAAGTGTAACATGTCAATCCAATAAAAAAATTTCCACCAAAAGAACATGATACTATGCACTACTAGAAGAAACTTAAGCAGGTCTTATCTTAACACCACACACAAGTTTTGAATTCTACATGCTACAAGTTACCACACATACCTTAAACTCTAACTAGTTGATAGATAGACACAAAGAACCTTTTGTCACTTCAATATTTTTGCATGTTGAACATATCCTCCAAAAACTCTAGAATATGATAGAACTAGTGTAGGCATACTTCTCCTCTGAAATCATAGAGAAAAAATGCATTTTTGAAAGAAATGCAGACAATAATTGTATTGCTAGAGAAATCTCTCTATCCTAAGAACTAAACTAAAAAAATTTGGTACAGACTTCTATACCACCACTATCATGTAATGAATAGATACAATCATGATATTGCAAGCATACAAAAGATATACAACCAAACCTTAGTAATATATATTTTTTGATTTTGCATCCTAACAGTAAAATTACCAACATAGATCATATTGAATCAACATACAACATGGGGTGATCCCACAATAGTGGTTTATAATTTTTGGCCAAACTTGACACTGATATTTTTTTTTTAACAAAATCTCCACATTCGGGCACCTATAGCGATTAAACCGTGAGGAATTTGAAGATGATGCAAACTAGAGTCTTGTCAGATTTTGTCTGTAGATTCTAAAAACATTTTTTTCAATTTTTTTGGAATCAGATTGCATTTCTTTTTCCATCTCCCAAAAAAATTGGTTTTTTTCAAAAAACAACACTTTTAAAAAGTGATGCACACCGTATAACATAAATTTTTTTCCTTGAAAGATAAAATCCAATTCTTTCAAATTTAGATTTCTAACTCTGATATCTAGTGCTTCCACTTGGTTAGATAGTTTTTTATTGAATATTTTTTCTTTAATCAAGTTTCAAAGTCAAATCAATTACAATTGACATAACACAACCGTATAACGCATAACTTTTACTGTATGTATCAAAAAAAATTGTTTTTTGGATCAAGGACTCCAATATCTGGTGCACTCATATTTTAATTTTTTTTTTGATAATCTTCTATTTTTCCACTTGTGCAGAATAGAGAGTTTTGTTTTCAGTGAAAAACCTATATTTAATAAAACTTAAAAAAAAAGATAGATAATATAATCAAAACATATTAAAATTATATTCGTTGGATAGCTCGTTTTGAGGGGAACCTAATACTAGTTGGGTTTTTGAGATCTCCTCCATTTTCATTCTCAAATCAAGCTTCGAACTGCAAAATTCTCAGCAATTTTGGTGCCTTAGGGAGCAATGGTGAAAAAACATGTGTTCGGTCGAACAGATGTTCGGTCAAAGAAAATAAAAGTGTTCGGTTGAATAGGGGTTTGACCGAACCCATGTTCGACCGATCCACTATCCATAGAATAAAAAAATGATTTTAAATGGGTTCGACCAAACATTCTAAAGATGTTCGGTCAAACACCTTGTTTTTAATATTAATATAAATATTAATTATATTCTTTTTAAATGATAACTTAAGAGAAAGATATGGAGGGAGTGGGGGTAGGTGGCAAGGCTTAAATTTGATGGCCATATGACCATATTTAAAGATTTTTTCGTAGAATACAATCAAAATTTTAAGAAGATTGTAAAAGGAGATATTTTGGATAAACTGTCAAAATTTATATAGAATTATAATGATATATATGTTTGATTTATATATAATTTTACATACACTAAGGTACATCATAATGTTTTAAGGGCACCCTTGAATAGGAGTTGATAGGTAAGGTGGCAAGGCTTAAATTTGATGGCCATATGACCGTATTTAAATATTTTTTCCGTAGAATACAATCAAAATTTTAAGAAGATTGTAAAAGGAGATATTTTGGATAAACTATCCATTGGTAGGAGGGAGATACTTCAAAGAGAGAGGGGGGGAGTGGGAGAGAGATAAAGGGTAGGGGGTCCAAGGGTTTAAGGGTTAAGGGTAGAGGAGCTTGAGAGGGAGAGTGGGTAGGAG
>VDFB02164998.1:0-15725 GCA_007258455.2 Sequoia sempervirens | reverse complement strand
AATTGCATAACTGCTTAGGTTGACTTTGTAAAAACTATATTGTAATTGGAATTTTGTCATCTATCAGCATCTAGTTATTAGTTATGCAATGTGAAGCAATGCTTTGAGTTTGAAAGATGTGCAATGCAATGTAATCAACGCTATGAATATAAACTACAAAATTATAAATTAAAGTTCAAAACATAAAAATGTCAAGTGTTTACAATCAACCATTATTAATCATTGATCAAACTGAACAGTGTGAACATTTTTCTGTGTGGAAGGCAAACAAGAAAACAATGGTTCAAAAATGAGGAATTTGTCTTCTGCACCAAATGAGAAATATTCACAATATGTGCTAGGAAGGAATAAGTCCATAAGATCAAGTATGCAAGAACCGAGAATTGCAAAATTGGCTTACGTTTGACTTCCAAACACAAATTTTCACACTTTTCGATGTTCCAACATAAGTCAAAAAGTATATGTGCGTAAGTTGTAAAGTATACACTTGAATACATGTAACTCATATCTATTGAACCATGAATTTATAATGCAAATATGGACACCATCAATAAAAAGATTTGTATTAATCAAATTGCCATGTACGCATGTACATCAATATATGTCAATATAAGTATAAAATATAGTTACAAAAAATCCATATAGGCTTACGAGAATGCCATGTAGGCATACAATGTCAAACATATCGAATATAAAATATGTAGAAAATTTCCATGTAGGCATACAACAAAGGGCTCTACATTCAAAAATCATTTCTCTCCATGCTCTGGTTCAAATACAATTTTCTTTCCCTTTCTTGGGTCGTAATCTGGACGCGATAAATCGGACAATTCGCTTCTCATGAGGAGTGCTCCTCACGCTTCCCTCCCAGTGTTTAGCTCCTCTCCGGGTCAAGTTCTCAACTGCTACAATAAGAAGTAAAGACATTAATATGCTAGAAATTTATATTATAAAAATTAATATATTTTAAATAAAATTTAATCACTCTACAACCATCCGACGCATCAATTTCCTCGATGGAAATATTTGCACCGATGTTTAGGCATGCTCAGTTTCTCCTCAGATAAACCATCCTAATAGGAAGTAAACTACGATTCAATAATGGTTTGATTTTTCACTAAAACTAGTTCATCTATAACAACGAATGTAAATTGAAATTTAGTAATTTGTCTCATACCTCCCCTATCAGAGCCATCGAGGATTGTATTGTAGTAGAAACACCGATATCCATTGCCCTTTGTTACGCTTTACGGTGTTTTCCCACCAACATCCGGAAATAAAACAAATTATTCAACTGCCAAAATAAGCATCGAATTTGAAGTAATGCTTTGAGTTTGAATGATGTGTAATGCAATGTAACCAACAATATGATTATCAATTTTTTAAAAAGCAATAACCTAGAACAATCACATTGAAAAAAAAAAGACCCTTTTGGACAAATTTGAAGTGAAAAAGCATCAAAACATAATGTAAAATATGACAACCAATATGAGAAGAAGAGATGATCTAGTCAAAAGGAGCTTTGATAGTATCCAATTGAGTTAAGTATGACAAATCCAAGTATCACTGTTGCAAGGAATGGAGTAAGAGCTAAATAAAGATATAGCAACGATAAAAAATGATGGAGCTAACTTGTCAAGGCCTATTCTTCAAAACCCTTATTAAACGCTTGCCATAGTTTAATATATGCAATAAATGTTTGACAATGGAATTAACCTTTTGAGGATGACAATGATTAAATTGAGGTCTCCTTTTACCATGAAAAGACTGAATATTCTTTCTTTGGCCTATCATTATGATTTTTAAGATTCCTCAATTGAGTTCAATATAATAGTCAAGTGTTTATACCAAAGATGATAGAGAAAATAATCATGAAAAGGAGAATATGATGGTGATCAATGACAAGGCAGTGGCACATTTGACAGTCGAAAGAGTAGAGGAATGCATAGTGAACATCATGGTACAACTTTTGATATAAATTAAGCCACATGGTTGATGTGCTTTGAATCTTTGCATCTAAAGGAAATGGATAGTGAACATCATGTGTTACCTTGTTACTACATGAAGGAGGAGGCTCCATATCTCCATTTGGTGTGTAAACAAATTGGAAGTTTGCTAACTATCAAGTGAAGGCTTAAAACCCTAGTTTTTGCTCCATTTATTGTTTGAGCTTTGTACAGACAGTGGAAGGATGAGACCTCAAGAATCTTTGAGTGTTGTCCATGTGAACCAAGAACCTTGGAAAAAGAGTGGGAAGTCCTTTTGAGATTTGTGAGTTCTAACCTGTTTTGTAGGTGAAGGAGACCTAATAGGGGCTCAAGGGCTACTAGCCTTTCAAACCCTAGCTAAAGGATTGGTGAGAGCGATGGGAAGTTGAAGTCTTGGAGGTTGTTCAAACACCTTTGGAGGATAGTTTGAAGCCTTTTAAGACTTATCACTACCCTTGCAAGAGTTGATGGAGGGTTGAGGAAGATTGGTCTTTAGTATAGTGTAAAGGCTAAGGAAGAGTTGTGGCAATGAACCAAGGTGGACTTGGTGGTTGGAGTTTCAGGATAGAAGAGGGGTTGGGAAGACAAACCAGGGGCACCTAGTATAGAGTAGGGACCTATAGGTTAGATTGCTGAAGCAAAACACCAAGGAGGTCTTACAAGGAAAGGGCTAGAGCAGGAATCTGTGATTGATTCCTCCAACGCCACTCCCTATCAGATTGGTATCAAAGCAAGCAAAAGATTTGGGATTGGATCTGCATTTCTCGTGAGAAAGTAGCCCAGTGGTTCTCTAGCATCATGGTGACAAAATGCCGGAGTTGGCCAAGAGGGTTGAAGAAATAGATGAAGACAATAGGGTATTGAGAGAAAAGTTAGACCAACTTGAGCAAGCACTGAATGTTATGCGGTTTGATGGAAGAATAAAAGAAGAAGAAGAGGTTGCAAAGGAGGATAGAATCCCTGAACTTGACCCTATATTGAAGGAGGATCCCTTCTTAAAAGAATTGAAGGCTTTGAGTGGAAAAACACTTGAAGGAGTACCATTGTTTAGTGGAAAGATGGAGGCTGATTTAGTTATGGATTGGATAGAGGGAATGGAAACCATTTTGAGGGATGGAGCCACCGGGGCTACCAAAAAGGTAAGGTGGCTAAAATCAAGACTAAGAGTTTATACCTTAACTCTGGTGGAAATTCATTTAGATAGAGAGGGAGAAGGAAGGCAAGCAACCTATCTCTACTTGGAAGGGAATGCTGCCAAGGTGAAAGAAGCATACCTACCTAAAGACTATGAAATTATGGTAAGAGGAGACAGAGTTTGAGGCAAAGAGATCGAGATGAGTTCCTATACCGAGGGAGTTTCAAATACTTTGCATGAGGTCCAATGTCACAGAGGATGAAAGTATCAAGGTGGCAAGGTATCTCAATGGTTTGAAGTGGAACATTCAAGAGGAGATGGTTCTCTTAAGCCCCAAAACAGTGCACCAATGTTATCAATTGGCATTAAAGATTAAAGAGAGGAGTAAGAGGAAGCAAGATCAGACTTCTAAGGGAAAGGCAAAGGAAGAGATCAAAGAGGACAGCATGGTGGCTACCAAGGTAGAGGCAATGACCAAAGAACCAAGGAGAGTCAAAACTCATAGAGCAGGAGGTGAAACATCTACAAGAGGTGGACATAACCTGGTAGAGGACCTCAAGGAGGTTCAAATAGAGGAAGAGGAGCAGCAAGCAGAGCCTTTCCTTGTATGTACCCCGGCCTAGGGCCTTTCCTTTGTAAGACCTCCTTGGTGCTTTGCTTCACCACCCACCTATAGTCCCTACTACACTATTAGGTGCCCCCTCGGGTTTGTCTGACCAACCCCTCTTCTATCATTCATCAAGATCATACATTGACCTTCTTGCCCCTCCTAAAGTTTGGACCACATCCATTACCTCCACATAAAACCGGACATCCTTGGTCTTCATAGTTCCCATGCCGTGATATGGTTATGCAAATGAAAATGAAGAAAAGTAATCATCTCCTTATCCATTGGCTGGAAGAATGTATGCTTAATGTTTTGATACATGATATCAGCTCTCTCTTCTGCTCTCATGGTTGAATATCAAAATCCAGTATGGTGGGCCTCCAGAGTTCTAGTCATCTTTCTTCCTCTTCCACCAAATGTTGTCCTGATCCACATGTCTACCAGCCTAATTGGCTTTGTTTTTTAAAGCTGAAGTTTCTCCTGAGTCACCAATGTAGCTCTCTCTACCTTTCCAAACCCTTTCATTGCTACAGATCATCTTTGGGATTTAGTCATTTGTACCACATGGTTGATGTAAGCCAACTCTGCATCTAAGGGGTTTAAACTTTAGGGCCTTAGATGAGAAAAAAAGAAGTAATGTTTTTCTTTTCTTTTATGAGGATGTAGTAGTGAGATAAAAGAGGACTCAGATGAAAAATGAAAAAGAAGACATAATTATGGACCATACTATATCACCTACATGCTAGCTAACAAGGACATTGAATGTAGTAGATTTAGGTATGATAGGGGTATTGCAAGGTATATATGAGGAATATATAAGAATGAAGAAGAATTCAATGGATCAAATTAGTGTCAAATGTTTTCCTAAAAGATCTCCCACACCCTATTAGGGAATTTAATCATTTCTAAGCATTTTCCACATCCTATGGGAAAGTTTGAGGAGGCTCCAATAGTTGAGAGTTTAATGAGTACTTATAACTTCTTTCCATGCAATCATGATTAGTTAGAGAACATATAGGAAAACTTGATGAGCTATGCAACAAATGAAGAGAATATAGGTATTTTGACCTAGTCTTAAGCATCTCCAAGCATCTAGGAGATATTGAAGGAGTCTTGGCTAATAGATAGGGTCGAGGATAGAAATTTTATTTTTGGTTACATTGACATCATGTAGGACATCCATCGTCTTATTCTTGGTTACGTTGACATCACAAAAAATTATATAAGATGGAGTAGAATGTAGCTCTACCTTGTCACTCCATGTTAAATTTTTATTATATATAGCTTGCTAGTGTAGGAATTCTAAGACAAACAATCATGGTAGGACCATTCTTAAAAGATTTCAAATAATATCCTAGTGAACCCATATACTCTTATGACTATATATACACAAATTTAGATTAAACTTAGAATTCATTAACTTTAAGTTCTCTTTATTCTATATTACCTCAGTGAAAGTTTGATCAAATCTACTCGCACTCAGAGGTGTTTCCTTGAAACCTCCAACAACACCCTGTTCAACATCCAAAATCACATATTAAAATACCATTCGTAAAAAATGCTATTAACATATGTAATCAATTTATAATTGTTTACTAACTTTTCATACCCCACTGATAGGTGTACCGCAAAAATAAGTAGATTGATCGAAAACGCGTCACCGGTGGACCCTACAATTTTATTATTAAAATAATAAAACTAAAATTAGTTAATCTCGTACTTTGACAATTAAAATTTAATAAACTAAATCAATGAACATGTTCAATTTTACTTGACCGTCAATACCATATGCATCATGCAGAATGTCAGCCGCCCTCTCCATCCCCGTAGATGCATACGGATCAGGCTACATAGAAGCATATGGATCCTGTGTAGCACCCTCCTAAGGGTCGGTAGGGTCATACGAACAAGTGGCTCCACAAGATCGACACACATGGCCTCGAAGGCCACCACCTGAAGACTCCCCTAGATTGCGATGTACAATGGGGCTAGTGTGGTGGATGACACCCCGAGTCAAGGATGTGATCGCCTACAAAGTCTCTACATCAGCACTCTCCTTTGCAACTACCGGCATCGCAATCTTCTCACGAGGCAGCCTAGCGAGAGGTCGTCTCCCCTATCGTGTAGGATCTGACTGTGCACCGGGCCTATCCTGTGCTAACCCCCCACCTCTCCCCTAAAACTCCCTCATATCAAAATAATTCAGGATTTGGTTCAATACAAACTCATAGTATAATTTCCTAAGAAAATATTGGGGGACTTCACAGTTATTGCACGGTGGGTAATCAAAGACCATATACCATCTATCATAAAAATGGTTCCTAATCTCTAGGTGGTGGCACCAATGGATAGGAAACCTCTTTGCATTGAGGGTGAGATTTTGATTTGTTCTAGGGTCAGTGAATAGAGAGCACAAATCGCCTTTAGTAATCTTTAAATCTTTAACTTGTTTATATGATAATTTATCTCCATAATATGCCCTTGATGTTTGCCTCCTATTTTGCCATCCAGATATTTGTTGGGTAATTGCATCCACATTTTTTAACAAATCCTTCAATGAATCTGCTAGATGTATCCTTTCTGTGGTTGAATAATTTTGATCACTCAACCTACTAATAAGATCCTCAACTTCTTTTCTATTGTTTTCAATTTCACTCCTCAAATTTTCTTGAGTGCCAGGAGGGTATTGAGAGAATGGTGGGGGAGGTTGATTTTGTTGAGGCTGATTTGGTTGAGGATTTTCCTCCTCTTGTTGACGATTTCCTACAAATTAAAAAAAACATTCATTTCTAAACTAAAACAAACAAAATCAATTTAAAACTAACAAATTCAAAACAAATACCAAACAATACTTACCTCTTGCATCTTTTCGTCGTCGTGGTGCCATATTTGTGAAGAAATCCAATTGCTCTTGATGAATTTTGACCTCTCCAAAAATGCGAGCGCGTATGACAGGGTTTTTGGCCGCGGGCGGAGCTAAAACACAACAAAAAGGAAATGAGAAATGATTTTGAGTTTGCTTTTTTTTTTGCTTTTAAAAGCTCAAATGCTTGCGTTATAACACGCGTTTTGGATTTCTTTTCTTTTTTGGCCACAAAAGTGCGACCATCTTGGTGCACTTACTCCCAATACCATGCTTTTTTCATTCCCAGCGATTTTATCAAGCAAGTTTTAGATCAAACAAAGGTTTCATATATTCATTTATATATATGCAATAAAAAAATGCATTCAAAAAAATTGCAACTCACATATATCTTCATGAAGAACACAGATCTTAGAGGTTATTCGAAGCATACAAGTCAAAATTTTCAAAGGAATTCAAATTACTTTAGAGGTAAAGATTGAAACCAATGATGCTAAGGAAATGACTATTTAAACAAGTTTGAGTAACTAACTATTGAATTTTACACAGCAATGAGGTTGAGGTTAGAGGGCGAAAATGCTAAGGGAGCGACTAGTGTGGGTGGGCAGTGCCCTTCCGACAGGTCACTGCCTTTGGGAGGTTGATGCTCCCACAACGTCGCTCCTTACAGCCTTGGTTGTATTCTCATTCTGAAAAATTAAACTATTCTAATATATCTGTCAATCGATCAAGCACCAGAAAACAATGACATAAGGTAATTCTAATTGGATTTCAAATACACTATGAAGAATAGGATCTGATCATATTACTGAATGTGTATATTCGTTGCAAATTGTTTATGTAGTATGAATAATAGTACTTATATGTATATACTTATATATAAATATATATAAGTATATATATATATATATATATATATTTAAGAAACACAAATGCACAACCTTGATATTCAGTTTCTTTTATACAAAAATAGATGATTTTAATTTTAGAATGCATATTTACAATGGATATATTCAATGGGTATCATTAATGAAATTAAATCTTCACATAAGGAAAAAAGAGACAATTCAATTACTTGCACAAACTGAAGCAAAAATACAATAGAATAATGATTAAAAATCTGGTATACTGGCTATCCTTGATGATTCTCTTCTTGTTCTTTTGTCTCTCACTATTCTCCTTCTTGTTCTATTTTTCACCGTTCTACTTTTCCTTTTTCCAAATATTATCTAACTTCATTATTCTCATTCAATTATTGATTCTCAAAGAGAAAGAGAAAGAAAAATGAATCTCCTATTCATAATGAATCCTCTTTTCAAGAAAATAAGAGTTTTTATTAACATTTATTACTTTCTTCCTCTTTTTTCCATCTTTATTTTAATTTGTTTTCTAATTTTAATATCTTTTCTTCAATTTTTCTACTTTTTAATGTTTTCTATTTTATCATTTGTTTTCGAAAATCTTCCCATCTTTTATAAGATTTAATTTAAGTTTTATTTTCTAATAAATCTAATTTTAAAAGAAAGCAATATTTATTTTTGCATGCAACACATTTATACTAAAATAATAAATAAATAACATTTAATTTTTTCCAAAGATTCATTAATTAAAATAAAATAAAACAAATTCTTTTATTTCTATGCACTTTTAATTTACCACTAATTAATTTAATTAACAACTATAAAGTAAGAGCAATATAAAACAATTAACTAAATAAAACCTAAATGCAACTATATGTTACTAAGTGTGTGTGTGCAAGAGAAACTGTTCCATCTTACCCCTACCAAGTAGCTAACCTCCTCTACCTTAACCACACTCTTGGTCTTCGACAACCTGCAACTCATGTAAACTCAAGCACCCATTAATAGATTAGTGTCCAAGAAAATATAAATCAAAGAAATATAAATTATCATTCTAAGATAACATTGCATCATTTTAATTAAATAGTATTCATTGCAGTTCATTTTCTTGAAATAAAATAACATTCACTTATTCCATCATTCAAATAACACAATATTTATTCTACCACACATAATTATTCATATTGTAGTTCCACATAAAATAAAAGCAAGCAGCATCAAAGTCTGAGACATGACATTTGAAAATTTAAATTCCAAATTTTAACGAAAGATAAGAAGAAGCAACATTGAAGGGCAAGTTGGGAAGAAGGCGCATAGAAGAATAAAGGAGTGGCACCATATTTAACGCAAAATTGAGTTTTGTGAAGATTCAAATTGAAGACTGAGAACATTGGTATGTGAGCTAAGTAATTTTCTTGAAGACCATATATAATTGACTTGATTGAATTAATAAAAAAACTGTTAGATTTGCAGCAATTTTGTATTGTGTCAAGGTAGAGCATTGCCTGCATAATGTGTAATTGATATTTTGTGATTTGAAGAAAGTTGCTTATTTGAATTTGAGTCTAAGTCTGAGTTTTTACAATCATAATTGTTATTTTATTGAGCATTGTAATCGAGAAAAGTGTTTCCTGTGAAGGTGTTTTTGTGTTTCTAAAATGGTATGTTGAGCAGAGGGGAGTACCCTCTTGCATCATTGTGGTATTTCCACATTTTCCTGTATGTTTCCTACATTCACATCCACATCTTCATCTCCAGAAGCTTCTTCTTACTCCCTATTTTTTGTAGATGGTTGAGTTTCCAACTAAACTTGCTAATATTGAGGTACTTGTTCCTACTCCAAATCAACTTCTACAATCTCTGATTTTATTAGAGAAGATTCATCAAACACTAAATCTCTACTAATGATGATTTTGTGGGTAGTAGGATCTCACAATCTATCTCCCTTAATTCCATCACCATAACCAACAAAAATGTATTTCTTAGATTTGGGATCTAATTTAGTACGTTGATCCTTTAAAATAAGAGCATATGCATCACAACCAAAAAAATTCAATTTTGAATAATCACATGGATGACCTGTCCATACCTCTTCGGGAATCTTACAATCTATTACAATCGATGGTGATCGTTTTATCAAATATCATGATGTATTAATTGCTTTTGTCCACAACTCTTGCTCCAACTTGGCATTACTAAGCATGCTCCTTTCTCTCTCTAGAAGAGCCTTGTTCATGCGTCCAACAACACCGTTTTGATGAGGAGTGTAAACTATAGTTTTATTCCATTCGATCCCAGCTTCCTTACAATAATTTTCAAACTCCAATGATGCAAACTCACCTCCATTATTTGTTCTTAAACACTTGATTGATCTACCATTACTCTTTTCAACCAAAGCTCTAAATTGCTTGAATACACTAAACACATCAGCTTTACTTTTAAGAATATAGACCCACACCTTTCTAGAGTAATCATCTATAAATGTCACAAAATATGAGGCTCCTCCAAAAGAAACTGTAGGGGATGGTTCCCAAACATATGAATGAATATAGTCTAGAACACCCTTGTATGACTACTTGATTTAAACTTTTGTCTACACTACTTTCCAAAGACATAATGCTTGCAAAAATTCAAATTCAAAGACCTTAAATTTAGAAGTAACTTACGGTTTACTAGTACCTTTAGCCCTTTCTCACTCATATGACCCAATTGTTGATGCCATAAACAATTAGAATCATTTGTTTCCTTAGATACTACCGTTGCTTCATTTATCTCAGTACTTTCATTTAGCCTGTAGAGGTTTCCAACTATTGTAGCCTTCATGACCACCAAAATTCTTTTGGACACTTTCAGCACTCCACCTGGACAAGAAAATTTATAACCACTAGAATCTAAAACTCCTAAAGAAATTAAATTCCTTTTAAGTTTTGGTACATTTCTTACCTCTGTTAATGTCTTTACAACACCGTCAAATATTTTAATATTATTGCTCCTAATCCCAATAGTCTTACATGAAACATTGTTTCCCACAAGAACAACACTGCCATCAATAGCTTGGTAAGTAGAAAACCAACTCCTATGTGGACACATATGATTTGAAGCACTAGAATCTAATAACCATTCCTCATCACGTTGTAAGAAATTACAAATAGATAATACTTCATTGACCATACCTGAACTTGTCTCAGTTGGATTTTCTTCCTTTTTGGAGTCATCATTCTCTTCTTTCCTCTTCAAACAATCTTTCTTGAGATTCTTAGATTTATTGCAATACCAACATTTTCTCTTATCCTTTCTACCTTTTGACTTAGATCTGGATGTTCCTCTCGAATTCTCCCCTTTTTCTATGGATCGACCTCTAACCACCATTGCTTATGGTTTGGAGGAATTTGTTTTAGACTTCCTTCACACCTCTTCAGACAACAAAACTCCCACAATAGAATAAAATTTAAGAGTGTCAGTTGTGCTAAAGCTAATAGAAGTGACTAATTGATTCCAAGTGTATATGAAAATTTTGGATAAAATAAAAATGATAAAACAATAGCATGCATTACCTAATCCAAATCTTCAATACCTCAAATAGATGCAATGATGGATGAATTATTTGATTGATTTATATGTTGGTTGCTCAATTCAGTAGCATAACATTGAGATGGAGATGATAGATGAATGATGATAGATAGAAATGGATGAATGATTCAAGAATGATTTTGGTAACATAAGGATACTTGAAGAATCAACCCCCCAAATGGCTTATGAGAGAGTTGATTTATAGGCAAGGTCTAGTTTGGATTGATGGTTGAGATTGGATGTCAATAAGATGTCTTAATCAATGGCCAAGATTGAAAGTTGTAGTATGAAATAGGGTTAGGGAAAAATTAGGGAAATGATAAGGATTAATGGCCAATATTGAATTATAAGATAATTCAATCAAGGGTGGAAAATGAATGAGACAAGAGAAGATAAGAATGGCACAGATAATGAGGTTGGCACAAAAAAAGAGGTTGTTGGAGAAGATTAAATAATTATAAAATTATTTAATTTGCGAGGGAAGGTGAATAATTAAATAATAAAAGTATTATTTAATTATAAAAGACATGTGACATGATGACTTTTAAATTAAATGATAATTTAATTCAAAAGTAGATGAAAATGACAAATTAGTAAATAATTAAATAAATAAAATTTATTTAATTATAGAAGAAGAGGATAATGAATAATTAAATAATTAAAATAATTATTTAATTATAGTAGAAAAATGACAATAATTAAATAAATAAGCATTTATTTAATTATAGAAAGGAAGGGGCTAATTAGTTATGTAATTAAATAAAAAAAATTATTTAATTAATCAAGGGAAGAATAAAGGAAAAAATGAATTAATTAAATAATTAAGAATTATTTGATTAATAGAGGAATATGACCTTAAAAGATAGTTAAATAATTAAAATTGTTTAATTATGCAAGCAGAAGGAGGAATTGATATGAAAAGGTGGGTTCATAGGCAAAGTACAATTTTTAGGGTCTACGCCAGGATTCGAGTAATGAATTCAACAGTGTAACTGCCTTGTCTTCATCTTCGATTTTTACACCCATACTAGATAATTGAAAAGTAAGAGTATTGAAAATATTTAAACGATCAACAATTTGTATACCTTCCTTCATTTACAAACTATACAATTGCCTCTCGAAGTAGAGCAGGTTTGTCAAGGATTTTGTCATGTAAAGACTCTCCATTTTGCTCCATAAGCCTGTTGTTGTACCCTCTCCAACAATATTGAAAAGAACCTCATCTACCAAACACAACCAAATTGTGCTAAGAGCTCTCATATCTAGATCTTCCCAATCCTCATCAGTCATATTTGCAGGTTTCTTTGCCTTTCCTACCAATGCCTTGTGTAACCCTTGTTGCACTAACAAATCATGCACCTTGAGCTTCCAAAGCTCAAAGTTATTCTTTCCATTAAATTTCTCCACCTTAAACCATGCATTAAAAACCTTCGCCACTTGATGTTGCAAAAAACAACACCAAATCCTAACATAGTAGCTACAAAAATAATTGCTCTGATACCACTTGTGCAAGCGAAAGCTAAAAAACCCAGAATAAATAAAATGGTTGAAGCACAAATTAGTTGTGAACAAATAATAGATAAAATAAAATAGAACATAATAACACAGTAGACACATATTTACATGGTAAAACCTTGACAAAATTCCAAGGAAACATCCACGAGGCAAGGTATCGGTATTCTTATTGCTCAGAGAAAACCAAAATACAATCTTCACAACTGCTACTATCAATTACATTACAATTTTGTGTTCCTTCAAGGCACATAGATATATAGTATATCTTCTAAATAATAACACTCACTAAACATAGAAAAAACAAGTTTTATTCCTTCGAAGAAATTAGAAATTTCCTTTCAAAGTAAAATTGTTTTTCTAAAGTTAAGATTTATCTTCATGGTTTTTTTTCTTGTTTTATGGATTTCATTGTTGTCATAGTCCACATATATAGCAATTGATAGAAATATATTAATTAAATAATACAAAATTTTATATCTATAAATATATAAAAATAAGTTTATAGTATTGATTTATATTAAATATACCAAAATTTTAATATTTATATCAATTTAATAGAAACAATTCTTTTGAAAATTTAAATATTTTGTATACAAAGTATTTATATGTATTTTACATTAATTTCTTATTACTTGAACTTGACTATAATGTGTCGATCCTCCAAGTGGAGGTTGAAGGTAGAGGTTCTCATTATTTCATAAATTCAAATAAGGTGAATTGATGAGAAACTCAAATAAGGTGAATTGATGGGAAACTAAAAAAAACAATTCTACCATTTTATTTTTAAAAAGAAAAATATTTAATAAATAAATTATGAAAAAAAATTATGTATGAATTTGAGTTTGAAAGCAAGAAGAAAAGTACAAGTATTTCTTAGATTTTAATTTGTGAATATCACTAAATTAAATCTCCATTGTTCAATTTGCTTTCAATTTTTTTGATAAATTGGAGCTTAATTTTCTATTTTAAAAATATTAAATTTAGCAAGTAGATGCTACAACATTGACCAACAAACATCACAAATTATTTGAGTGCATTCACTCCATTGATAATGGTGGTTTACATTGAGTTTCACTTGTAATTATTTTATACTCTATTTTGATGCAAATTGTTATTGAGTTCAATTGGAACGTGAGTTGTGATTTCATTTAGAGAGTGAATTTCATTGTTTTATTCTTCTTTTTATTTTATTTAATCTCGCCTCTTACACTAGGTCTCATTACAACATTGAATTCCCACCAAAAACTTGGTTGATAATCTCTAATCCAAACATGACAATTTATTTTAGATTGGGCATGATTGTATTACAAACTTAACATATATGCTTTGTACCATTAAACATCTTATGGTTTTTCTTTCCCCAAATATTCCAATAGATCAAACTATTAATTTCTTATAACCCAGCTACAAATTAATTATTCACAGAATATAATCAAATATCTAATTTATAAAAATTAATGCACTGGGTTAAATAACAACTAATAACAGCTAAAGCAAAAATAACAAGAAGCCAATCACAAATAGAAAATAACAAATATATACACAGGAAACCCCAGTGTGGGGAAAAAATTGCAAATGTTGGATCTTCTATTCAGCCTAACAATAAACTTTTCTTTCAAAAAATACAATTACAAGTTTTCTACAACAATCTTACATATATAGAGCCCAGCTGTTTTATGTAGCGTGCAAGAAAAGAAACTTTCCTTGCATTCTTTGGCTTTAAATCACATAAAATCACTCTTGGTTTTATTCCAACCTCACAAACTCGAAAACATTCTATTAAAGAATTAAAAAATAGTTGTTGTTGAAAATCCAACTCAAGTTGCTCTAAAGCAACTCCACATCCCACCTTACGAGCTAGAAAATCAACACTCCCTCTTAGCGAGGAAGGTGTTCTGCACAACACCCAACTTGTCCCTAAAGAATTAAAACCTACTCTTCATCAAGGCCTCGATCAAGATATCTGTTATTTGTTCATCCGTAGGAATGTAATGGAGCTTCACTATACCCTTCTCCACACAATCTCTGATGAAGTGGTACTTGATCTCAATGTGCTTTGACTTGTCATGAAACACTAGATTCTCAAAGAATTTGATACGACTCTGATTATCACAATAAATGACTGTAGGATCTAGCTCTTGATCAAAGAGACCAACGAAATTTTTTTTGAAGCTAGATAGCCTCACATGTAGCAGTATTGGCTGCCATATACTCGGCCTCTGCAAAACTCAACGCAACTAAATTTTGTTTCTTGTTGTACCAAGAACTGCTCCTGATCCCAAACTGAAATTGCACCCTGAAGTGCACTTCCGATCAGATGTACTACCTGCCCAATCTACATTGGTAAAGCCCTCGAGCTTCACTCTATCCTGTTGAATGTACTTTAGCCCATAATCAAATGTTCCTCAAAGATATCTCAAAACATGCTTCGTAGCTATCCAGTGCACACATTTAGGTTCTACCATAAACTAACTGAGTGAGTTCACTACAAAAAAAATGTTTGGCCTAGTTTTGACCAAATACATAAGAGAGCCTATCAACTATTGGTATAAAGTTGGATCCACTGCCTCTGATCTGGAAGCATCAATCTTCTTCCAATTGGTCACAAGTGGCTTTGACATGGGCTTACAATTCTCCATCTTGAATCACTTCAAGATATCAAGTAAGTACTTCCCTTGTCCAAGGAATATCTCTCCCTCTTTTTGCCACAACTCCAATCCTAGAAAGTAGTGCATCAACCCCAAGTCCTTCATCTCAAACTCTCCTACAAGATTCCACTTGCAGTGTGCTATGAGCTCCTATGACCCTGTGAGAAATAGGTCATCAACATATAACACCAATATGAGAAGTTTTCTCTTCACTTGAACATAGTATAGGTTCAGATCTTCCTCACTCTTGATGAAGCCCAAACTCTATAAGTAGTTGTCAATACGTGAATACCATGCCCTAGGAGCCTGCTTGAGTCCATATAGTGATTTTTTCAACCTGTATATATGGGAATCCCTCCCATATGCTTCAAATCCTTCTAGCTACTCTATGTAAATCTCTTCCTCAATCACTCCATTGAGTTGGTGTAATTAATTATTAATTACACTTTGCATAAGTTTACTTAGGCTTTATTTAATTCCTAAGTTATAGGGTTTCATCCTTATCTTATCGAGCTATCTTGTTGCTCAAGATAAGATTA
>VDFB02164997.1:0-21174 GCA_007258455.2 Sequoia sempervirens | reverse complement strand
ATCTGAAGAAGTGGGCATACTTCTCACCATCCACAACTACATATATACAATCCCGCCCTTGGGCTTTAGGTAGCCTCAGAATAATGAAGTCCATCGACAGACATTCCCACTTCCTATCAGGAATCGGAAGTGGCTGCAATAATCCTGCCGGATACGTGTTCTCCTGCTTGTTCTGCTGACAAACAGGGCACTCACGCACATACTGAAGAACATCTGCCTTAAGTCCTTTCCATGTAAATCTCTCTCGAATCTGTCTGTACGTTTTGAAGTACCCGGGATGTCCTGCTGTAGGTACATCATGAAAGGCTCGCATGATAATGTTCTTCATCTCTAACCCTGGGATCAAATAAATCCTGTTCTTGTAAATGATCAAGTCATTCACAAGTGTATATCTAGTGTCAACCATCGATCCCTCAACGATACTGGATGCCCAAGTATCCTTGGCATATTCTGCCACAATCAAATGCCTCCAATCCTCAATAATGTGAACCATAGAGTTCAGATAAGGCCTGCGTGAGAGGGCGTCAGCCACTACATTCTGGGTGCCTTTGATGTAAGAGATATCAAAGTCATATGCCTGCAATTTACTCACCCACTTCTGCTGACGATCATTGAGATCTTGCTGCCCCAGGAAATGCCTCAAACTGTTGTGGTTAGTTTTAATGCAGAACTTACTGCCCACAAGATACTGCCTAAATTTTGCCAAGGCATGCATTATAGCTAGCATCTCCTTATCATAAATACTGTAGAGCCTCTCTGGCCCTCTGAGTTTATGGCTCTCATACACAATAGGGTGCTTGTCTTGCATAAGCACCGCTCCAATGCCCTCACCAGAAGCATCGCACTGAAGCTCAAAAGGCTTTGTAAAATTTGGTAGTGCCAACACTAGACACGTAGTCATCAGCTCCTTGAACCTCACAAAACACTCCTGTGCCTTAGGAGTCCAACAGAATGCACATTTTTTCAACAAATCCGTCATAGGTGCTGCATGACGTGAATAACCATTCACGAATCTGCGGTAAAACCCACACAAACCAAGAAATCCTCGCAGCTGTGTAAGGTTCGCCGGAGTAGGCCAGTCTATAATAGCGCGGATCTTCTCAGGATCCATCCGCGACTCTCAGACCGATGATATGACCTAAGAGCAACTCCTACATTCCAAATCACATTTTGTAATGTCCCCTTTCTAAGCTTGACAGTTTCAGTGACCGTTGGCCTTTCGTTGGGAACCCGGAGGCTAGTCGGAAGTTAAAATTAGGGTTTCCTAATTTTGAGGAGATCATTGCTCGGAGATGAAATTTTAATGGCGGATTCCTTCTGGGTTTTCAGAGGGCTTCGCAGTGGTATGTTCGTCTCAGCATTCAGAGTACTTTTTGGAATTTACTATTTTTAGTAAATTCTATTTTTGGCAGCTTCCAGAAGAGCTCAGGTTGGTTGACTTCCGGTTTTAGATTGATCAGTTGACTTCATCAGTGTTGGCTTCAGGGCATTTGCAGAGAAATGAGTTAAGTCATTTAAATTAAAAATAGTCACGTTAAAATGTTATATTTTAATGTTGACCCTTGGCTTAGGCTTAATGACTTAATGTCGTTTTAAAAAGGTGGTCATTGAGGGTGGCGCCCTCATTAAAGAACATTTTAATATTCCCTAAGTCAAAGCAGGATTATGTTTGGCGCATATTTCAAGGTTGAATATTTAAATGAAATATTAAATCAAGAGCTTGAAGGCAAAAGTACGCCATCATTGAGGAAAGGGGATTTTGACCTAAAATCAGATTCTAGGGTTTCGTGAAGTCAAGCGAAGATTATAAAAAGGGAGTCTTGTGCATCATTTGGATCATCTTGGAAAATACACCGTTATGCTGCCGGATTGAATCTGGATCACTTCGAGGGATGAAGACCTCCTAACCATTGGGCATCTCTTCTCGTTTGTAAGACAACGACTAGTGATGAATTTAGTCTAGTTGTGAATTCATTGTATTCCTTGCATTGTAATCTGCATTAGTATTGTTAGTTTCTGATCTTGCATGTTAGAGGTTTCCTGATTTTAGCATTTAGCTACAGCAGATTCTGTATTTCATTCATATTTCAAAAAAGACAAAATATTTCTTTGTGGGTATTGGCTATTACCCTTCCTTTGGTCTAGGCGCCATAGTGTGACAAGTTGCAGATTTTATATTGGTGTATTTAATTTTTAAAGTAAAATCGCCCCTGTACCTGGGCCGTACCATCTGCAGATCATTGGGATTTGTGCCATTAAATATAAACTGCTCTTTGGCTGTGTTTTCTGTTCCTAAGCTGGGCGCCTTCATTATACTTGTGTTTTGCATTCAATTTTAGATTGTTTGCTTGAGTTTCAAGGGAGTTACGAACTTTCCAAGGAATATATATTGCTGTTCTATGATGAAAAACACAGGTCTGTCAGACAGAATGAAGAAGGCTGCATCTTGTTCTTGATGAGTTTGAAAGGATATTAAGACCTTGCGGCATACTTCATCATTGGTGGGCAAGCTTCAAAAAGGTTGGATCTTAATTAATATCTTCAATTCTCAGCTTCATTTCTCAGCAAAGGAACTTATTAAATGTTATTGTAAACTTCATAATTGCTGGTTGTAATTTGATAGCAAGTTGTCTTCCCTCAATTTGTATGCTGGCAGTAGTACTGACAGCCTTAGATTCTTGCTTATCAGAGTGTAGAATTCCTTCTCAGTATTTGCTATTGTTTGTGATCTATCTCTGCCCTATGGTCGCTACTATCCTATTCTGGGTTAGAAAGCACATTCTGGGTATCGAGAGTTTTGTAATCAGCATTTCCTTCAAGTTGCTTTCAGTATTTGTATAACTCCGCCCTATGGTAGCTACTTCCCATTCTGGGTGAGCAAGCACATTCTGGGTGTTGAGTAGTTTCATTATTCAGCATTTCATTTCAAGTTTGCTTTCTGTAATCACTCCGTCATATGGTCGCCCCTCACTCCGCTTTGGATTGGGTAGCACATACTTGACGTCGAGTTCCCTTCTGTATCTTGAATTTACTTCCTTGCACGTGTCGGTTTATCCACCTAACCTTAACGGGTGCACTTGCTTGAATGTTGTAATCTGTTGTTTAAAAAAACGAAAAAATTGGCTCGGTATATTTCAGTGGTATCAGAGCCATCATCCTGCCATCCTGTGAAATCAGCCTTCTATGAGTGACAGAGAACAGAGGTATTTGGCAAGAGTATACAAGAGAGGTACAGTTCAGACACAGTTGCATCAAGCCCCAGAAGGTCACACAGCTTCTGAGGTTTTGAGGGCTAATTGGGAGCCTTCGCAAGAAACAGAAATGGGGGATAATGAAAGAAGTTCTGGCAACAGAGGTGACAATGGGAAGGGTATAGACAATTCAGCCAATCTGGGTCAAGGACTCGATAAGAAGATGGACGCCATGATGGATATGTTTTCTCTCCTGTTGGGGAGATTGGGTCCCAATATACCACAACACAACACAGGGCATACCGGGGAGCACAGTGCTTCCAACCCGCACAATGGTCATGTTGCCCAACCTGCAGTGAGCAACACTTACATTTCTGCTAGACCATTCAAACCCACGTTTCTGACACCAGCAATCCCACAGCCTGATCCTGAAGAAAATGTTTCATCCTTGGAGAGGGTGAGGATAGGCCGAACAGAGTATGACACTCTTCCTGATGAAGTAAAAATTGACATGTCCTTCAATGATTACATGGAGTATAGAAGGAAGGATTGATGGAGCCAATCAAGGGTTGGATCAAAGCTTTTGATCCACCGTCCCTACAAGAAGCAATGAAAAAAGCTAGAAACATGGAGTGGGCTGCTCCCAAAGCTAAGTTCCATTCCAAACCAGCTTTTCACAAAGGAGATAGAGGGAAAAAGTTTCATCAGAAGCCTCATCATAAGGAGTTTAAACCACAGAAACCTCATGGCTCAAGATTGGATCCAGAGACTATCAATGAACTCCGTAGGAAAGGTTTATGTTTCCGTTGTTGGGAAAAATGGTCACAAGATCATGTGTGCCCAAAGGGGGCTAAAATTCATCAAATTGAGTTCTACACAGCTGATGAAAGCAATTCTGATTTTTCTGATCAGCAAGCTGACTTTGAGGACAGCGATGAAGAAAATACTCCAGAAGAGTCTGAAGGTGAAAAAGAAAGTGGTGGTACATTAGCTCGACACCAAGTATGTGCTACTCAATCCGTGATGGATAAGAGGCGACCATATGGCGGAGACTTAGGAAATTACAATGCAAGAAAGTAAAGGCGGCAAGCCAGCCTCTTCCACTTATTCAGTGGGCAGTACAAGTAAATACCAAATGAGAGGAGAGAATTGCTGACAGTACTACTGTTCAGCTTACAATAAATTAGAGAGTTTGTCAATATCCTTAAGATTAGAATCCTTTCGAAGCTATATCAAATTAAGAACTCCCTTTCACACTCCCAAGCTCACTGAATATCAACTCCTCACACACCAATGAACTTTCTCAAATCAGATGTGACTGTTTTTGACAGAAATGATACAGAACAGCAGCATGAAAACTCATTAAAATGCACATAACTCACTCTAAACACATCCTATTGACGAAAGATCAAATGCAGATTACTATACTGATGCAGGCGCCCAAGATGCAATCCCTAAACCACTCAAAACAAGCCTTATTTATTTTGCACAAACTCCAATGTACCTCAAGATGGTACGGCCCAGCTGCAAGGGCGAATTTCCTTTATAAAATCAAAGAGACATAATAAAAATCTGGAAACTGGCAAGCATGGTCGCCCTTCATAAACAGATTGAAAGATCCAATACCCAGAATGATAACATTTTTATTTCATGAGCTATGAGCGATTCTTACATTCCCAAATGACATTCAGCAACATCAAAATATGACAGAAAATGTAAACTAGAACTCCAACAATGCAATTACTCAACTAGAAATGCAATTCAAACCTAATACAAGCTAACCTCTCAACTAGTTGCTATCTTTCAAGCAAGAAGATGAGCCAATGCTAGGAGGTGTGCTTTCCTCGAAGCGAGTGCCTGAATACAATCCAGCAGCATAACGGTGTAGTAGACAAGAAGATGCCAAATGAAGAGCTGAGGCCTGATTATATAGACGAGAGAGAAACATCTAGAAGCTTCCAAGGGCGCCCAAACCCTAATTTCAAATTCACCTTTTCCCTCCAAAGATGGCGTCCATTTTCAACAATAAAACATTTCACTTTTTAAAATAAAATAATCTTCTCAAAAGGGCGTCCCACTTACTTGTCTCAATATTTGACATTTTAAAATTATAATTTATCTCCTTATGACGCCTGGACCCTCAAAAGTCCCCTTTTTAAAAACAACTTAAAGTTGCACTGCTAGGCAAGGGGTATAATATTAAAATAATAATATTATAATGAAATTACTTATCTCTCCCAGAAAAATGCGCCCAAGGCCAAGAACTGAAGTGCCAGCTGAAACAACTGAAGAAGTGACCCAACTGAACTGTACCCGAACTGTCACTGCCAGAAATAGAATTTACTAAAAATAGTAAATTCGCGAAGTTGCCCGAAATGCCAAACTGAACACACCACTGCGAAGCTCTCTGAAAACCCAGAAAGAATCCGCAAGTCAGAAACCCAAACTCCAAGCAACAACCACCTCAAAACTTGAAACCCTAATTTCACCATCCGCAAGCCTACGGTCTCCGGAATAGGCCAACCAACAAACGATCATTGTCGACATTACAACACTCTTCAACAGCTTTCTGTTTCCTTGATTCTTTCTCTTGCAATCTCACCCCACCTTTTTTCTCCCAACAATCTGGTGTTGCTGTCCAGTTTTTAGACTCTTTTTCACCTTCTTTCCGGATCGCGTTCTTACCATTTACAACCAAGCTCCCTTCCTGTATCAGGGCCTCACTGGTCTGTTGATGTTTCTCTCTTGTAGCGCTTTTCTCCATAGCCTCCCCTTCTTGACCCTGAGCCTCATGAGACTGGCTCTCCGCTTCCCTACCTTTCTTCTGGGAGCTCCCTTGCTTCTCTTTCTCTTTCTCCACTGTATAATGCTATGGAGCTACATCTTTCCACCACGAAGCAGGCTTTTTTGTTTTGTTTATGGCATATTGAGCAGCCATGTGCTCGGTTTTGTAACAGATTCTGCATCTTAATGGTACCCCCTCATAACCCAGGGATTGCACCCAGCTTCCTTTCAAGGTTTTCAGCTGGATCTCCTCTAGAAGTTCCCTTGACACATCCATTTCCACCAAGATCCGGGAAAACGTCAAGTGCAAAAGATCTGAGGACCCCTCATCAATCATTAAAAAATTTCCTAAAGAGTTTCCTACAGCCTCGAGATAGGAATCAAACCAAAATTGCAAGGGAAGATTGGGTAGTCTCACCCAGAGAGGAACCCTCTCAAACACCTCAGTAGCTGGGTTAAAAGCTGGATGTCGTGGCTTTAACAACAATGTGTATTTTTCTTCCCAATCCCAGTGATAATTGCACAGGATCTTATTTTTGTCCTGCTCCTTTTCAAAGACAACAATGAAAAAACCTTTAGCCATGGGGTAGATTTGAACATACCCTTCCAAAACAAGCTTCCATTGGGTAGAGATCCACTAGTGAAGATTAGGCAAACTTGGCGACAATCCCTTGAATCTCCTAATCAAGCCCAGCCCAGAAAAAAATTTCTCATGAAAGACCACTTCTTGCTCAATCTCGCCATCCAACTCCACTGTGATTGTTTTGGGTGAAGGAGGAAAGCTAGTCCCCTCCACCTCTTCCTGTTATTGTTTTGTGGTGAAGCTTAGAATTCTGAGAGGGGCCTGCCTATTTCCCCCCATTATCAGGCATCTTGGATTCCTTACCACATCCCACACCCCCTGTGGTGAGAGCTTCTAGTTGCCAGCTCCTTCGACCCTGCTGTGCAGCCAACTCATCGCTGTCAAGCCCAAATCCCTCTCTATTGTTGCTTGCAGTATTTAGAGTGAGCTTTGTTCAATTGTTCCGCTCTAGATGCTCCTTACTGCATCCACCAATGAGTCGAAATCCACGGGATTTTCCCTGTGAAGCCCTACCCAGACTCGTACCAGGAGAAACCCTAGCTTCAGAAGACGCCCGCAAACAACCGTTAGCCTCCATCTTCTCACTTATCTAAAATGGGTTTTAATTTCATAGATGGAATCAATATTTATTGATATACAAAGAATTTTCTTTACATACAAAGACAACCGCCAAGAAGATGTTGAAAAAATTCCATTATTCAAAATGGAAACCCCAAGCTAGCACAAAATTTATACAGAGAAGTAGCATGAACAAAATTTCGATTCCAAATATGCCACCACTACCTCCAAAGGCTCTCAAAAAAAGAACACTAGAAGAAAAGATGAGATGCACACTCCTCGCTTACCCCACAAAAAGCACATTTAGAAGGAACTTGGAAACCTCTTTTTCTTGACATTTATCTTGACAAAGAAGCCAAATAAAGAAGTTACACTTCAGCTAGGAGTAATTTATTCCATATTTTTTGCCATTAAGGAAAAATCTCAAACCCATTTTTGTCATGTTCTAAGAGCTAGTATCATAACCCTAAGCCAGGGCATCAACCTCCTCTAGAGAACAACAAGGTCAATCTATCAAAATAGAATAAAGAGCAGCCCAATCTTTAGATCACCCCCCACTGGCCAATGCCTCAAATCCTTACAATAGTAAAGATAGGTTTTCCCCACCAACCGAGAGGTCTTGAAATCAAAAACTTTAAACCAACCAGCCTCCAAGAAAACCTTACTCAAGGCTAGTAGATGAGGAAAGGAATTTAGAATTGGAGGATAAAGATCCCAAGAATCTATCCGAAAAAGAGCATTGCGTCTTGAATTGACAATCCAAAAAAGTCCCCACTTAACAAGAGATGCTCCCTTTTTAATAGTATTCCAAGTCATAGATCCTTTCCCAATTAAACTCATTTTCTAAACCTCCTGAGTAGGAACACCAAATAAATATTTATGGTGAAGAAGTTTGGCCTAAGGTTGATTTTGTAGCTGACACCATCTCTGAAAAAATTTAGCAATCAAGGCCTCCATTTTGCTTAGGCCAACAAACCCAGTCCCAACTAATAAGACTCCACTTATGAGAATCCAAATTCTTTGCCCAAAGAAATTTTTGGGATAGAGAATCAAAATCCTTTAAAAAGGTTTTAGGAGAAAAAAGCACTACAAATCTATAGATAAGAATTTGCAGCACTGATTTCAGGAGGGTAAGATGTCCAACAAAAGATAACCACTTGAAAGTCCAATGATTAACCCTCGTTCTAAACCCATCAAGAATCTACCTCCATTGGTGCAATTAGGTAGACCAACTGACAACGGAATTCCAAGATATTCCAAGGAAACAGCCCTATCTTGAATTGCAAAATAAAAACAATTATTTGTCGAATGTCTAAAGGGTTATTGAAAAATAAATATTTGACTTATCCTCATTAATTTGACCTAAGGCAATCAAATATATATCCAAAGCTCTCCTGAAATTGGTTGCCTCAGTAATAGTTGCAATATCCATTAAGGCAGTATCATCGAATATGACAAAAAAATTGCAAACCCTACCTAAATCTGCAAGCACATCGTCTCAAAATCCAATTCAAGTTTAATACCTAGAATTGGCCTAATTTTCTACTGATTGAATAACATAATTAAAAAGTAACTAAATAAATTTGCAGAATGCATTCAGCATACAAATGTTCATCCATATTGCATTAAAAACTTAATTAGATCATATCTAACAAAGGATAAAAGAATACATAAGATGAAATAAAATGAAAGTAGAATATCCAAAAACACTAAATTCAACTCCATAATCGTCTTCCATAAAAATTAAAATCAAATACCATAAATAATGAGGATACAAACAACACAATTAATACACTAAACAATCTATTGTTTCTAAAATCATGTATAATTTCACCTAAAACAAGATTTTATCAGCAAAATTTTGAATCTTGATCTATGAAGGATCAAGCTGTCAGTTCTAAGCTTTTAACCTTAAGAACAGGTAAGGGCAAACAGCTAAATCATGTATTGCCATGGATGCCTTGAATGATTATAATTATACATGGGTCATGGATAAAAAATTGAGTAACTTACAGAAAATGATATTCCAATAAACAATACTGTACAGAAACCGTTAGAATATATGCATAATTCCACAGAGAAATACGGAAAATAAGAGGACTAAAAATTAAATTAGTTCATTAAAACAAGCAAAAATCCCAAACTAAACAAGAATTGGAAAAAATGCAACTGCAGAGCTTTCTGTCTGTTTAAGTTAAAAACCAATCATTAGTTCTAAAATTTACTGAAGAGAAATCTTTCCTTCTAATCCATCCAAAACTGACTCTAGTATTCAAAATAGATTATAAACTATAGTATCTCTACTCACCCATGAAATCTCACTACCCAGAATGAACATGTTATTTTTGCATGATACTGAAGCTTTATCCTAGTCATGTCTTTTACTTTCTGTAACATGATGGTCTTTGACTTTGAAAATGAAAACACACACTAGCATTTTTGTAAACGTTTTTTCTATTTTTTTCATACTAAAATACAAGGACCTCCATGCTTGTTTCAATTATAATTTTTCCTATTAATAAAAAGGCCTATCATCACCGAAACAATTACCTAAATTTTTATTCCCCATTTTATGCGTCCTTCTCTCTAAGGCTTACTTCTGTGGCTTTGTCTTATTCTCTTTATTTCTTTTATAAGAAAAACAGTTATATCATGATTCATAATGAGGTAAATCATCTTCGCAAATATTATATTATTTTGAGAACATCATGATGTTTTGTTAAAAACCAAGATTCAGGTTATCTAGCATACAGTCTGCACGTACCTTCCAGACTAGAGCACACATGGGAATCATACATAATTTTCTAAGCCCTCCCAAACTGAACTGAACCAAAAATGCGTACAGTAGTTATGAATAATCTTCTGAAGCTCCTCTTCATGTCTAAGCTCAAGATCCTCTGCTGTAACTCAGCTTTCCACCCTCTCGCCCATCCTAGTCTCCTCCATTCTCAGTTCAAAACCCTCTCTGCCAATGTCTATGTTGATCTCGCTTGGCCTGATTTCCATTACACTTATAGCAAACAGGACAAAACAAGGCAAGCAGAACTATGAGTAACTTCATATCATTCTCTAGAACAAATATCTGTAGCTTAAGAACTGATGGCATTTTTTAAACCTGGTATTCACTGCTGACCACGTACTCAAGAGTTTCTGATCAGAGAGTATTTATTTGAAAGACATTGTGGACCTTACTACTCAAAGGTAGTTCCAACTCATAGGCCACCGCTCCAACCTTCCTAACAACCTTGAATGGTCCATAGAAGCGTGGTTTCAGCTTCTCAGCTCCACTCTTCTTAAGTGTAGACTGTCTGTAGGGCTGAAGCCGAAGATATACCATGTCACCAACATCAAATGAGCGCTCAACACGCTGCTGATCAGCGTACATCTTTTGCTGATTTTGTGCCATTTGAAGGTTGTCTTTCAAAGATTTCAAAACATCTTGGCTCTACTGCAACCAATCCTTGGCTTGAGGAGCCTTGCTATCGCCAAACACCAAATCAGCAAAGCTTGGAGCCTCGTAACCATAGAGGGCCATGAATGGAGACATCTTTATTGACATGTGGAAAGATGAATTGTAGCAATATTCTCCCAAGTGGAGCCATTTTACCCATGCTCTTTGCTGTTCCGAGACATAATTTCTGAGATAGCCCTCCAACCACTTGTTCACAATCTCCGTTTGACCATCCGTTTGTGGGTGATAGCTAGTGCTTGGAGTAAGCACCGTACCACTCATTCTAAAAATTTCCTGCCAAAAGGTGCTTAGGAACTTGCTGTCCCTATCACTCACAATATTTTTAGGCAACCCATGCAGTCTAAACACTTCATGGAAGAACAAATCTGCAACTTGAGCTGCTGTAAATGTGCTTGTGATGGCAAAGAAATGAGAGAATTTGGTCAATCTGTCCACTACAACATAAATACAGTCTTTGCCTTGAGCCCTAGGCAACCCGGTGATGAAATCCATAGAGATACTCTCCCATTTTTGATTTGGAATGGGAAGTGGCTGCAGTAGACCAGCTGGAAGAGAGTGCTCATTTTTATTCATTTGACAAGTACTACACTCCTTGATGTGACGCTGAACATCATCTTTCAACCCCTTCCAAGAGAATCTCTCTCGAATCTGCTTGTATGTCTTGAAGTACCCTTGGTGACCAGCAAGTGGACTGTCATGGAAAGTCACCAAAATCTTCTTAAGTTTAGAATCAGCCACTAAGAAGATTCTTCCCTTGTAGTGGATCAATCCATCAACTACCTTGTACCTTTCATCATGAAAAGTACCTTCAATAACGCTGGTTGCAAACTGATTTTTGGCATAATCAGCAAGCAACAACTCCTTCCAATCAGCATTAAGCTCACACAATGAGCTCAAGTGAGGCCTTCTGGACAAAGCATCAGCCACAATGTTATTCTTCCCTTTGACATACTCAATGTCAAAATCGTAAGCTTGTAGCTTACTCACCCACTTCTGCTGTCTCTCATTCAAGTCCTTCTGATGCATAAAGTGCTTGAGACTGTTGTGATCAGTTTTGACCACGAATTTACTCCCCACCAGATACTGTCTGAACTTGGCTAATGCGTGCATGATTGCAAGCATTTCTTTATCATAGATAGAATAGGTCCTTTCAACCCCTCTTAATTTTCTGCTTTCAAATACAATTGGATGCTTCTCTTGCATCAAAACAGCCCCAATACCTTCCCCTGATGCATCACACTGTAACTCGAAGGGTTTGGAGAAATCTGGTATGGCCAATACAGGACAAGAACTCATGATTTTCTTGAACTTATCAAACACACTTTGAGCTTTTTCTGACCACATGAAAGCCCCTTTTTAGTGAGGTCAGTAAGAGGAGCAGCACTTTGAGAATACCCCTTTACGAACCTTCTATAGAAGCCACAAAGACCCAAGAATCCCTTCAAATGAGTCAGATTTTCTGGAGGTGGCCAATCTACTATAGCCTTGATCTTTTCTGGATCAACCTTCACCCCTTCAGCGCTGATTATGTGGCCAAGGTAGAGCAGCTCCTTCATTCCAAATTCACATTTGGACTCTTTTGCAAACAAACTTTCTGATTCAAGAATGCTAAGCACTTCCTCCAAGTGCTTGAGATGTTCCTCCCACGTCTTGCTGAAGATGAGAATATCATCAAAGAAAATTAACACAAATTTCCTCAACTGTTTTTGGAAGACTCTGTTCATGCAAGACTGGAAAGTGGCTGGAGCATTAGTCAAGCCAAAGGGCATGACTAGGAACTCGAAATGACCATAGTGGCATCTGAATGCCGTCTTCTCAACATCTGAGCCCCTCATCCGGATTTGATAGTAACCCGATCTCAAATCAATTTTGGAGAAGAATTTAGCACCATGTAGCTCATCAATGAGCTCATCGATCCGAGGAATAGGATACCGATTTTTTATTGTGCTTTGATTCAAGGCACGATAATCTACACACATGCGGATGGTGCCGTCTTTCTTCTTCACAAGAACCACAGCTGAAGCGAAGGGACTCTTGCTAGGGCGAATGAAGCCCATCTCCAGGAGTTCTCTTATGTTCTTCTCAATTTCGTCCTTCTGCTTCTTAGGATATCTATACGGTGTTGTAATGACTGGTTTGGCCCCTTCCTTAAGTTCAATAACATGCTCAGCACCTCTTTCTGGTGGTGGCCCAGGTGGTAGATCAGCAAACACCTTACTCCTTTTGGTGAGTATGGATTGAATATCAGGAGGATATTCCCTCTTGGTCTCAACTGGACTGGCAGGAAGAACCATGCATTCCGCAGCCCACTCCACTTGGTCATGTCTAATCAGCCTTTCCATCCTTTTGAAAGAAACTATACGAGGACCACCATTAGACATTCCTCTCAAAACAACTCTCTTACCATCAGATTGGAACTTGAGCTCCATGGTTTGTAGGTTGAGAGAGATTTCACCAAGTGAGCGTAACCATTGTATGCCCAAGACTGCATCTGTGTCACCAATAGTAACCACATAGAAGTCATCTTTGACTTCATAGTTTCCCAACTGCAAGGACATGTTAGGAACTCTTCGTGTGCATGAAATGTGAAACCCATCAGCCACCATGACTTTGAAGCCTTCAAATTCTTCAGTTTTGAGACCTCTCTTTGCAACCACACCTTCATCAATGAAGTTATGCGTTGCACCAGTATCAATTAATGCAACAATACGATGGCCTCCAACTCCACCACGAACCTTGAAAGATTCGTTCTTTTGGAAACTAGAGAGTTGGGCAATAGGGCCCCCAACTCCTTGTTCATGATCGGACTCTTCTGTGGCTCTTTCATCCTCGCTGTCCCCAAAATAAGACTGCTGATCAGACATATCAGATGCTGATTCATAATCAGAATAGGTTCCCATTTGATTATAACGCCCTCTTCCAGGACATCTATGGCCTTTAGTCCAAGGCTCTAAACATGTGTAACATTTGCCCTCCTTTCTGAGCTGTTCACGTTGCTCTTCAGTCAATTTAGGTGGGAACTTCTTGTGCTGATTAGAAGAATGTCTTTTATCCTTATCCTTCTTGTGGCCAAAAGGCTTAGGCGGAAATTTAGGCCTAGGGGCTGATAACTCCATACTACGAGCCTTCTTGATTGCCTCATCAAGACTTGGTGGATCGAAAGCTTTAACCCATCCTTTCAAGGGTTCAACCAAACCTTCAGAAAACAACACAACCATCTTCTTTCGGTGATGTTGGGCACCATCACAGAAAGTCTCTGGAAATCAGCAATGTAAGAATCCAAGGAGCCATGCTGTTTGAGTTGTGCAAGCTCGCGAAATCTTACTTCAGGATCCTTAGTGTCGAACCTTTCAATCAGCTTGTTGGTGAATTCTCCATAGGTTCGAATAAGGTTATGGCCAAGAGTGACCAAACCATGGTACCACCACTCATGGGCAGCTCCCTCCAAATGAAGCGTTGCAAACTTGATGGCATCTTATTCTGGCATGGGACGAAGTGAAAGGTAGTTGTCTAACTTCTGAACCCATGATCTTGCTGAACACGTATCACTTCCATCGAAGTGAGCCAATGTTACCTTTCCTAAGGCTTGATGAAAATCTGTTCTAGGAGCCATATAAGCTCGGTTATCAACTCTTCTTCCGTGTCTTCTGTCCCTCTGATTCAAGAATTGATCAAAGGACCATTGGTTCCTAAGATCAGGAGGTAGGGTAGCATACTCCATATAGGCTTGTCTGGCATCGTCTACCAAGGGAATGGGAGCTTCAACTGGTTGTTCTTCTCTTGGAGTGAATGTAGGAAAGAGCGGTCTAGAGGCTGATCCGCTAGAGATGGCATCATGCTGTCCAATAGTTCTACTACCTCCATTACCATTGTTTCCATTATTCCCATTGTTTCCATTGACACCACTGCTTTCTCCAGTAGCATGGTTTTGGTTCGGAGTATGGTTCTGAGAAGCTTGTTGATCCATTTTAGCAAGTAATCGAGACATCATCTCAATCATCCCATCAAACTTCTTTTCCATCCTTGCATCCTTCTCTTCCATGGCTGTTCTAAGATTGTCTGACATGTTCTCAACTGTTTTACCCGTATCCACTGCTATTCCTGTTTCTCTCAAAGCCTCTGAAAAAGTATCTGCTGCTGGCACTGACGGAAGCTGTATCTGTTGTCTTCTGGCCTGACCTCTGGTGAAGTATCTGCAATCACTGTCACTCATCTGACCACTGAATCACTGTTGGGCACAGGTTGGCAGAATCATGGCACTGATACCACTGTAATGAACCGGACCAATTTTTTTTTTGTTTTTTCATAAAAGATTACAATGCAACATGCACCCGTTAAGGTTAACATAAACCAAAACGATGCAGAAAGTAACTCTAACCAGAATGTACACCAGGATCCCGATGCGGGCAAGGTGTGAGCATTGGTCAGAGGATCTCAAAGTAAATGCTGAACAAGAACTCTAACCAGAGATGCGCCGGCGAACGACGAGCATTCGGTCAGAGGATCCCTATCTATTGCAATACTGAAAAGAGCTCAACACCAAGTATGTGCTACTCAATCCGTGATGGATAAGAGGCGACCATATGGCGGAGACTTAGGAAATTACAATGCAAGAAAGTAAAGGCGGCAAGCCAGCCTCTTCCACTTATTCAGTGGGCAGTACAAGTAAATACCAAATGAGAGGAGAGAATTGCTGACAGTACTATTGTTCAGCTTACAATAAATTAGAGAGTTTGTCAATATCTTAAGATTAGAATCCTTTCGAAGCTATATCAAATTAAGAACTCCCTTTCACACTCCCAAGCTCACTGAATATCAACTCCTCACACACCAATGAACTTTCTCAAATCTGATGTGACTGTTTTGACAGAAATGATACAGAACAGCAGCATGAAAACTCATTAAAATGCACATAACTCACTCTAAACACATCCTATTGACGAAAGATCAAATGCAGATTACTATACTGATGCAGGCGCCCAAGATGCAATCCCTAAACCACTCAAAACAAGCCTTATTTATTTTGCACAAACTCCAATGTACCTCAAGATGGTACGGCCCAGCTGCAAGGGCGAATTTCCTTTATAAAATCAAAGAGACATAATAAAAATCTGGAAACTGGCAAGCATGGTCGCCCTTCATAAACAGATTGAAAGATCCAATACCCAGAATGATAACATTTTTATTTCATGAGCTATGAGCGATTCTTACATTCCCAAATGACATTCAGCAATATCAAAATATGACAGAAAATGTAAACTAGAACTCCAACAATGCAATTACTCAACTAGAAATGCAATTCAAACCTAATACAAGCTAACCTCTCAACTAGTTGCTATCTTTCAAGCAAGAAGATGAGCCAACGCTAGGAGGTGTGCTTTCCTCGAAGCGAGTGCCTGAATACAATCCAGCAGCATAACGGTGTAGTAGACAAGAGATGCCAAATGAAGAGCTGAGGCCTGATTATATAGACGAGAGAGAAACATCTAGAAGCTTCCAAGGGCGCCCAAACCCTAATTTCAAATTCACTTTTCCTCCAAAAGATGGCGTCCTTTTTCATCAATAAAATATTTCACTTTTTAAAATAAAATCAATCTTCTCAAAAGGGCGTCCCAATTCTTTAGTCTCAATATTTGACATTTTAAAATTATAATTTATCTCTTATGACTGACCTCAAAAGTCCCTTTAAAACAAATTAAAGTTGCACTGCTAGTAAGGGGTATAATATTAAAATAATAATATTATAATGAAATTATTTATCTCTCCTGTGAGAAATGCTTCAAGGCTGCTAGAACCGAAAAAGCAAATTTAACAATCAAGAAGTGACCAATCAATCATAATTCTAACCGCCCATCGCTAAAGCCAGAATTCTACTAAAATAGTAAATTCGTTGCCTCGAAATGCCAAACTGAATGGATACCACTTTAAGTTTTCCCTCGAAACCCGTGAAGAACTGGGCAAATGTAAACCCAAACTCCAAAGCAACAACCACCAAACTTGAAACCCTAATTTCACCATCCGCATCAAAATTTCACGTCTCCTGAATAGGGCCAATCCACAACGTAAACGACCATTGCCACGTAGAAGGGGACATTACAACACCCCTTCAACAAATTGCTTTCTTGATCTTTCTGCACCACCACCTTTTTCTCCCAACAATTTGGTGTTGCTGTCCAATTTTTACTCTTTTTCACCTTCTTTCCGGTTCACATTCTCACCATTTACAACCAAGCTCCCTTCTTGTATCAGGGCCTCACTGGTCTGTTGATGTTTCTCTCTTGTAGCGCTTTTCTCCACAACCTCCCCTTCTTGACCCTAGGCCTCATGAGACTGGCTCTCCGCTTCCCTACCTTTCTTCTGGGAGCTCCCTTGCTTCTCTTTCTCTTTCTCCACTGTATAATGCTATGGAGCTACATCTTTCCACCACGAAGCAGGCTTTTTTGTTCTATTTTTGGCATATTGAGCAGCCATGTGCTCAGTTTTGTAAAAGATTCTGCATCTTAATGGTACCCCCTCATAACCCAGGGGCTGCACCTAGCTTCCTTTCGAGGTTTTTAGCCGGATCTCCTTTGGAAGCTCCCTTGACACATCCATTTCCACCAAGATCCGAGAAAACGTCGAGTGCAGAAGATCTAAGGACCCCTCATCAATCATTAAAAAATTTCCTAAAGAGTTTCCTACAACCTTGAGATAGGAATCAAACCAAAATTGCAGGGGAAGATTGGGTAGTCTCACCCAGAGAGGAACCCTCTCAAACACCTCAGTAGCTGGGTTAAAAGCAGGATGTCATGCCTTTAACAGCAATGTGTATTTTTCTTCCCAATCCCAGTGATAATCACACAGGATCTTATTTTTGTCCTGCTCCTTTGCAAAGACAATAATGAAAAAACCTTTAGCCATGGGGTAGATTTGAACATACCCTTCCAAAACAGGCTTCCATTGGGTAGAGATCCACTGGTGAAGATCAAGAAAACTTGGGGACAATCCCCTGAATCTCCCAATCAAGCCCAGCCCAAAAAAAGCTCTCATTAAAGACCACTTCTTGCTCAATCTCACCATCCAACTCCACTGTGATTGTTTTGGGTGAAGGAGGAAAGCTAGAGTCCCCTCCACTCCTTCTTGTTATTATTGTTTTGTGGTGAAGCTTCGAATTTTGAGAGGGGCCTGCATGTTTCCCCCCATTATCAGGCATCTTGGACTCCTTACCACATCCCACACCCCCTGTGGCGAGAGCTTCCGGTTGCCAGCTCCTCCGACCCTGCTGCGCAGCCAACTCATCGCCATCGAGCCCAAATCCTTCTCTATTGTTGCTTGCAGTATTTAGAGTGAGCTTTGTTCGATTGTTTTGCTCCAGATGCTCCTTAATACATCCACCAATGAGTCGAAATCCACGGGATTTTCCCTGTGAAGCCCCGCCCAGACTTGTACCAGGAGAAACCCTAGCTTTAGAAGACGCCCGCAGACGACCGTTAGCCTCCATCTTCTCACTTATCTAAAATGGGTTTTAATTTCATAGATGGAATCAATATTTATTGATATACAAAGAATTTTCTTTACATACAAAGCCAACCGCCAAGAAGATGTTGAAAAAATTCCATTATTCAAAATGGAAACCCCAAGCTAGCACAAAATTTATACAGAGAAGTAGCATGAACAAAATGCCGATTCCAAATATGCCACCACTACCTCCAAAGGCTCTCAAAAAAAGAACACTAGAAGAAAAGATGAGATGCACACTCCTCGCTTACCCCACAAAAAGCACATTTAGAAGGAACTTGGAAACCTCTTTTTCTTGACATTTATCTTGACAAAGAAGCCAAATAAAGAAGTTACACTTCAGCTAGGAGTAATTTATTCCATATTTTTTGCCATTAAGGAAAAATCTCAAACCCATTTTTGTCATGTTCTAAGAGCTAGTATCATAACCCTAAGCCAGGGCATCAACCTCCTCTAGAGAACAACAAGGTCAATCTATCAAAATAGAATAAAGAGCAGCCCAATCATTTAGATCACCCCCCACTGGCCAATGCCTCAAATCCTTACAATAGTAAAGATAGGTTTTCCCCACCAACCAAGAGGTCTTGAAATCAAAAACTTTAGACCAATCAGCCTCCAAGAAAACCTTACTCAAGGCTAGTAGATGAGGAAAGGAATTTAGAATTAGAGGATAAAGATCCCAAGAATCTATTTGAAAAAGAGCATTGCGTCCTGAATTGACAATCCAAAAAAGTCCCCACTTAACAAGAGATGCTCCCTTTTTAATAGTATTCCAAGTCATAGATCCTTTCCCAATTAAACTCATTCTCTAAACCTCCTCAGTAGGAACACCAAATAAATAATTATGGTGAAGAAGTTTGGCCTAAGGCTGATTTTGTAGCTGACACCATCTCTGAAAAAATTTAGCTATCAAGGCCTCCATTTTGCTTAGGCCAACAAACCCAGTCCCAACTAATAAGACTCCACTTATGAGAATCCAAATTCTTTGGCCAAAGAAATTTTTGGGATAGAGAATCAAACTCCTTTAAAAAGGTTTTACGAGAAAAAAGCACTAGAAATCTATAGATAAGAATTTGCAGCACTGATTTCAGGAGGGTAAGATGTCCAACAAAAGATAACCACTTGAAAGTCCAATGATTAACCCTCATTCTAAACCCGTCAAGAATCTACCTCCATTGGTGCAATTAGGTAGACCAACTGACAACGGAATTCCAAGATATTCCAAGGAAACAGCCCTATCTTGAATTACAAAATAAAAACAATTATTTGTCGAATGTCTAAAGGGTTATTGAAAAATAAATATTTGACTTATCCTCATTAATTTGACCTAAGGCAATCAAATACATATCCAAAGCTCTCCTGAAATTGGTTGCCTCAGTAATAGTTGCAATACCCATTAAGGCAGTATCATCGAATATGACAAAAAAATTGCAAACCCTACCTAAATCTGCAAGCACATCGTCTCAAAATCCAATTCAAGTTTCATACCTGGAATTGGCCTAATTTTCTACTGATTCAATAACATAATTAAATAGTAACTAAATAAATTTGCAGAATGCATTCAGCATACAAATGTTCATCCATATTGCATTAAAAACTTAATTAGATCATATCTAACAAAGGATAAAAGAATACATAAGATGAAATAAAATGAAAGTAGAATATCCAAAAACACTAAATTCAACTCCATAATCGTCTTCCATAAAAATTAAAATCAAATACCATAAATGATGAGGATACAAACAACACAATTAATACACTAAACAATCTATTGTTTCTAAAATCATGTATAATTTCACCTAAAACAAGATTTTATCAGCAAAATTTTGAATCTTGATCTATGAAGGATCAAGCTGTCAGTTCTAAGCTTTTAACCTTAAGAACAGGTAAGGGCAAACAGCTAAATCATGTATTGCCATGGATGCCTTGAATGATTATAATTATACATGGGTCATGGATAAAAAATTGAGTAACTTACAGAAAATGATATTCCAATAAACAATACTGTACAGAAACCGTCAGAATATATGCATAATTCCCCAGAGAAATATGAAAAATAAGAGGACTAAAAATTAAATTACTTCATTAAAACAAGCAAAAATCCCAAACTAAACAAGAATTGGAAAAAATGCAACTGCAGAGCTTTCTGTCTGTTTAAGTTAAAAATCAATCATTAGTTCTAAAATTTACTGAAGAGAAATCTTTCCTTCTAATCCATCCAAAACAGACTCTAGTATTCAAAATAGATTATAAACTATAGTATCTCTACTCACCCATGAAATCTCACTACCCAGAATGAACATGTTATTTTTGCATGATACTGAAGCTTTATCCTAGTCATGTCTTTTACTTTCTGTAACATGATGGTCTTTGACTTTGAAAATGAAAACACACACTAGCATTTTTGCAAACGTTTTTTCTATTTTTTTCATACTAAAATACAAGGAACTCCATGCTTGTTTCAATTATAATTTTTCCTATTAATAAAAAGGCCTATCATCACCGAAACAATTACCTAAATTTGTATTCCCCATTTTATGCATCCTTCTCTCTAAGGCTTACTTCTGTAGCTTTGTCTTATTCTCTTTATTTCTTTTATAATAAAAACAGTTATATCATGATTCATAATGAGGTAAATCATCTTGGCAAATATTATATTATTTTGAGAACATGATGATGTTTTGTTAAAAACCAAGATTCAGGTTATCTAGCATACAGTCTGCACGTACCTTCCAGACTAGAGCACACATGGGAATCATACATAATTTTCTAAGCCCTCCCAAACTGAACTGAACCAAAAATGTGTACAGTAGTTATGAATAATCTTCTGAAGCTCCTCTTCATGTCTAAGCTCAAGATCCTCTGCTGTAACTCAGCTTTCCACCCTCTCACCCATCCTAGTCTCCTCCATTCTCAGTTCAAAACCCTCTCTGCCAATGTCTATGTTGATCTCGCTTGGCCTAATTTCCATTACACTTATAGCAAACAGGACAAAACAAGGCAAGCAAAACTATGAGTAACTTCATATCATTCTCTAGAACAAATATCTGTAGCTTAAGAACTGATGGCATTTTTTAAACCTGGTATTC